>OZ035832.1:25805655-26073155 GCA_964034765.1 Knipowitschia caucasica | reverse complement strand
GCAAAGTATATTCAGAGATATACAGAGAGACAATCAGGAAACTGCTTCAAATCACTCGAGAGGCCAGAGAGGGAGACCTGAGATAGAGACCTGAGATAGAGACCTGCCATAGAGACCTGCCATAGAGACCTGCCATAGAGACCTGCGATAGAGACCTGCGATAGAGACCTGCGATAGAGACCTGCGATAGAGACCTGCGATAGAGACCTGCGATAGAGACCTGCGATAGAGACCTGCGATAGAGACCTGCGATAGAGACCTGCGATAGAGACCTGCGATAGAGAGACCTGCGATAGAGACCTGCGATAGAGACCTGCGATAGAGCGACCTGCGATAGAGACCTGCGATAGAGCGACCTGCGATAGAGACCTGCGATAGAGACCTGCGATAGAGACCTGCGATAGAGACCTGCGATAGAGACCTGCGATAGAGACCTGCGATAGAGACCTGCGATAGAGACCTGCGATAGAGACCTGCGATAGAGACCTGCGATAGAGACCTGCGATAGAGACCTGCGAGACTGCGATAGAGACCTGCGATAGAGACCTGCGATAGAGACCTGCGATAGAGACCTGCGATAGAGACCTGCGATAGAGACCTGCGATAGAGACCTGCGATAGAGACCTGCGATAGAGACCTGCGATAGAGACTGCGATAGAGACCTGCGATAGAGACCTGCGATAGAGACCTGCGATAGAGACCTGCGATAGAGACCTGCGATAGAGACCTGCGATAGAGACCTGCGATAGAGACCTGCGATAGAGACCTGCGATAGAGACCTGCGATAGAGACCTGCGACCGCGATAGAGACCTGCGATAGAGACCTGCGATAGAGACCTGCGATAGAGACCTGCGATAGAGACGATAGAGACCTGCGATAGAGACCTGCGATAGAGACCTGCGATAGAGACCTGCGATAGAGACCTGCGATAGAGACCTGCGATAGAGACCTGCGATAGAGACCGATGAGACCTGCGATAGAGACCTGCGATAGAGACCTGCGATAGAGACCTGCGATAGAGACCTGCGATAGCGATAGATAGAGACCTGCGATAGAGACCTGCGATAGAGACCTGCGATAGAGACCTGCGATAGAGACCTGCGATAGAGACCTGCGATAGAGACCTGCGATAGAGACCTGCGATAGAGACCTGCGATAGAGACCTGCTATAGAGACCTGCTATAGAAACCTGCTATAGAGACCTGCTATAGAGACCTGCGATAGAGACTTGCGATAGAGACTTGCGATAGATACCTGCGATAGAGACCCGCGATAGAGACCTGAGGGAGAGACCGGAGGGAGAGACACCAGCGAGAGACACCAGAGGGAGACCAGAGAGACTGGAGAGACCAGAGAGAGATCAGTGAGACTGAACAGAGTGAGTGACCAGAGTGAGAGATAGGAGTAGATATAGTCTCCTTAAAGGAGACATTCCTTTAAGAATACAGTGAACATATGAGGCAAAAGGTTGGGGACCACTTGAGTATACTACATACTGTATCTTAGTCTGGACTCACCCTGGTCTGGGTCATGGTGCAGACCCACAATCCCCTGGAGAGCCAGAGCCGTGCGCTGTTCCACCAGAGCCACCATCTCAGCCACAGAGAGCAGGTCTGTCTCGAAGGTGTCAGGACGGGCAGCTGAGGCGGGTTCTAAGTCGGGGTCTGGGGGGTCTGAGGCCAGGTCCTGGGACTGAGGCGGGGACCGTGTGGGCGGGTCATAGGAGGAGCAGCGACGTCTGCGTTTGGCTTTACTGCAGCCGCTGGACCAGTTCCCCTTCACCTGAGGAGCAGAGAGAGAAGGTCAGGAGGACTAGACAAAGAGAGACAAGAGACCAGCGAGAGAGACCAGAGGGAGAGAGAGACAAGAGACCAGGGCAGAGGGAGAGACCAGAGAGAGGAGAGAGTAAACACAAGAAGAAGCAGACTAGAGAGAGAGCATAGCGAGAGAACAGAGAGGGACCAGAGAGGGACCAGAGAGAGACCAGAGAGAGAGACCATAGAGCCGTGCCTCCCTGATTCCTGTGACAGTCTGACAGTCCTACCTTAACCGCTCCGGGTCTAGCCTGTCCTGCGCCGCTGATCTGGTGAGCCACAAAGAAGGCGATCTTCTCTTTGGTGTTTCCTGGTTTGATGACGTACCAGGTGTCAAGAAGCACACGCCCGTCCTCCACCTGGGCCGAGGAGGAGGGGGGGGTAGGGGGGAGAGGAGGGGGGAGAGGGGGAGAGCCCTGAGGGGACAGCTCCACCTCTGGAGGCCTGTTCTCCACATCACCCACCTCCACAAGAGCACTGTCCTCTGGGAGAGAGATGTCATCACCTGCAGAGGGATCCAGACGAGAGCCTGGGGGTAGAGGAGAGGGAAGATAGGAGAGGGGAGGGGAGAGAGGTGAGGGTAGAGGAGAGAGGAGAGGAGAGAGGATGTATTAGTTAGTGTATTAGTGTGGTCTTAAAGAGAAAGTACCCCAGCTTTAAACAGGGATATACTAGTTCTATTGCTGTGGTCTTAAAGACAGCTTCAAACAGTACTCACACAGAGGCTCCACTGGGGCCGTGGCGCTGACCGCAGCCGCAGACTGGGCCTTGTTCTGGGAGTAGGTACCAAACGGTCGCGGGCACCAGAGCCGGATGTGGGAGAAGGCATCACGCTCCATCACTGCAGCCAGGGGAGGGAGGGGCTACGGGGGGAAGAGCCCAGGGAGGGAGGGCTTTAGAGGGAACAGCCCCAGGACACAGGGCCTACGAGGGGAACAGCGTCATGTTGACCCTCGAGAGGCACCTGAGGGAGAGACACAACCAGAATATTAAGTAAGTAAGTAAGTAATCTTTATATACCGCCTTTTCACTGCAGATCTGAGTCTCAAAGAGGTTTACAATTGTTATTTTTTTTGGGCATTTGTCACTCACTCCACACAGAGAGTGTGTGGGAGCGGGGTCGCCAGTACAGGAGGCGCATGCCAGACCTATTGGACATATTTTTAGTGGTAGGGGAAACCGGAGTACCCGGAGGAAACCTACGCAGACATGGGGAGAACATGCAAACTCCACTCAGAAAGGCCCTGTTCCGACCGGGATTCGAACCCAGGACCTTCTTGCTGAGAGGCGAGAGTGCTATCCACTCAGCCACCGTGCCGCCCGTTTACACAACAAGCTAGTACTACTAGACTCAACTGGACCCAACTTTGATTGGTCCGGTGTAACCAGTAGCAGGTCCTTCTTAAGTCCCTCTTGGTTCTGTCCAGGCCGAGCTGGTACTAAAGTGTTCTAATTGACTGTGATTGGCCAGAGAGCTGCTGGAAGCCATGGTTACGCAGGAATTTCCCCGAATAGTGGTTTGTTGTGGGTAGGTTGCTAGGATACAGTACCAGATACTAAAGTGTAATGGAAACACAACCAGTTAGAGTAGAATAGAGTTATATGGTTCTTGTGATATTTTCTTCATTTTTCAAGTTGTAACTAGCTCTTAACACATTTCTTAAGCACTTATCAGTCCTGCTAACTGAGACTTCCCATGTTCGAGTTAGAAGGCAGAGACTCACCTCTAGAGGGGACCGGGGCAGGTCTGAGGTCTGAGGGTCGCACCTGAAACACAGAGAGAGGTGTATGTTGAGGTTTCGTGGAGTTTAAAGATGTTCTCCGTGGCCCTCTGTGTGCTCTGAGCTGCTGTGAGGAAAGAGAAAGGTGAGAGTGAGGAAGTAGCTCCACTCTGTCTGCTGTCGATGTTTATCACATTTACCGTCCATCAGAGCCTCAAACTTGAACCTGATCCATCGGCCTCTTTTCTGCAGCACAGTCCACCTGAAGACCTCTACTCTTGTGAATAACTAGTCACATTTCAACAACATGATCTCTTTAATACATGTTCTACTATCAACTCTTCAGAAAACTATTGCATTATGTCCAGTTCATATGTCTCTCGTCTCTCTTGCTGGTCTCTCTCTCTCGCGCTGGTCTCTCCCCCTCTCACCGGTCTCTCTCACCGGTCTCTCTCTCTGGAGTCACCAGGGTGGACCTCAGCCACACGCGGCTCTATTTTTATCCCCTATTGGAGGCTGAGGCTGGTGGTGGTGGGGGAGAGGGGTCTAAGGGGGTATTACCCAGAGTACTTAGCGGCGGCTCAGTGCCAGCTGCAGAGAGAGCGTGACATCAGGACTGCAGCAGGTGGTGAGAGCAGAGACTTCAATAGTGTGTGTACATGTGTATCCAACATGACACACACATAGGGGAGAGAACTGACTGAATGTGACATGACCACAGAGTTAGCCTAGCAAAAGAAGCTGATTTGAACATAAGCTGGAGCCAGTTTCCTTATATGGGCATTTGTTCTGATGGCGTTAGCTTCGAGCTGTAACAGGGGCAGATGTGTTACTAAGACGGTTTACATGGCTCATATCTGGATTTACAAAAACAATATCATATATTAACAGCCGGATCACAGAGAACGATAAAGCACAGATTTAAGCCCGAAATGATCAGTGTGACACAAACATTACTCAGGAGTTTACTTTTACATAAGAATCAATAGGAGCAAGAGAGAGGAGCCAAACTTCACCATGAGCACTTCATTGCTACATTGAGCATTGTCCATCTATATGAAAAGTGGTATGAGGTCATAATCATCATCTCATCATTAATAAAAAATATTATTTTCTGATGGAAATCTGTCCATCCTTTTTCTTCTGCTTCATCTATTGCCGGGTCGTGGGGGCAGCAGTCTAAGCAGAAAGGCCCAAACTATACACACACACACTTCCACCAGCTCATCCGGGGGGACCCCAAGGCGTTCCCAGGCCAGAGAGAGACATAGTCCCTCCAGCGTGTCCTGGGTCTTCCCCGCGGCCACCTCCCGGAGGGACGTGCCCAGAGGCGTCCAGGAGGCATCCAGAACAGATGCCCGCAGCCCGAGCCGCCTCAATTGGTTACTCTCGACGCGGCTCTACTCAAAGCTCCTCACCCTATCTCTGAGGGAGCGCCCAACTACTGCGGAGGAAGCTCATTTACCCAAAGCTCATGACCAGAGATGAGGGAGAGGATGAAGATTGACCGGTAAATTGAGAGCTTTGCCTTTCGGCTCAACTCCCTCTTCACCACAACAGCCCGATACAGCGACCACATCACCGCGCACGCTGCACCGATCCACCTGTCAATCTCACACTCCATCCTCTAAAGACCAGAGGAGGCCGAGCCTTTGCAGGTCCCGAACTCTGGAACGCTCTCCCTTATTGTGTCAGAGCTGCTCTCTATCAAGAGAGAGCTTTAAATCGCAACCAAAGACACATTCCTTTGCTCTGGCTTTTGAACTCAAGCAAAAGTGAAACTTTTATGATAGTGGACCAGTATTTCATTTTTGTCCATCCATCAATCCATTTTCTACCCCTTAATCCATTTCTGTATGGAAGACTATTGGCACCTTAATTCAATTGTCTATTCATTTGTCAAATGGCTATGCATTATGTTATTTTAGTATTTATTTTGTATTTGTATTTGTCAAAGTGTAATGTTATATCCAATTTTGACATTTAATGTTCTATTCCAAAAGTTCTAATGGCAATTCAATATGTAAAGTGTCGATACAATGTCTTAAGATTTTGAAATGAATAGCATATTGTCATGGAATTTTGGCCTCTTTATTCATTGTTCTATTCATTCTTAACATGGCATTTAGTTTAGAGTTGTATTTGGCAAAATTGCATGTTATATCCTATTTTGACTTGTATTCCACATTTGAGTATGTTAAAGTGGTTCTCACCCCCGCTCCTCGGAGCTTACGTTACTCACATTTCCTGTTCAAATCTTCCTCTAAATGGGCGTAGCCTGGAGGACTAAAGGGGGCGTGAACGAGACTGGGCCGTTTACATTGCTCTGGGCTGCTGACGTCAGGTCCAACTTGCAGACGTCAGGTCCAACTTCTGTGCCAGTGTTGGCGCCAGATTCAAAATTCAAATGTAGTAATACAGGTCGCCAGCAGATGGCGCCTCACAGACGGTTTTAGGCAGAAAGTCTAACTTTCAACTAATTTGCACCAAAGTGACAAAATTATGACCAGGATATGTAGACAACACTATTGGACACTCATTTATATCGTTTATCAGCAAAAAAAAGTGGATTTGAGGGCGAGTTGTCCTTTAAGTTTCATTTAATGTGTTGTGAAACAGCACCTCCCTCTGGATTGCATTGCATATTGCATATTGCATTGCCACATGGTTTGAGTGCAACTTAATTCAATATACTATGCAGTTCTTGACCCCTGGGAAGGCGGGCCCTGGTCCGCTCTCGGCCAATCAGAGACGAGTCTCTGTTAAAAACGGGCTGCTCTTGGTCAGTCACCAGTCACAGTTAATGTGAAGCCGATTCAGACAGTGACATGGCATATCTTCTAACTACAGTGGGCACACTTGGATCTTCAGACGCACTCCGAGTCAGCACCGTGCGGAGAAAAACACAAGTTGTGAACTGTTATGCTAAGGTGGCCCTCAGTTGTAGCCATAGTGTACACTTTAGTACAGTTACTGCCCTTCAACTTGTTAGCAACAGTTCACAACTTGTGTGAATTAAGGTGCCAATAGTCTTCCATATTTCTGGGGGGGTGGGGGGGGGCAGTCAGAGCAGCTCCCAGTACACAGAGCACGAGCCCCTCACTGGTCCTCCTGTCCTCTTTCAGCAGGGGCTTGGGGCAAAGTGGGGTTAAGTGTCTTGCCCAAGGACACAACGACAGCAGTATCAGTGGGAGTCGTGAAGTAGGTCTTATGGTGGGCTCGAACCCACGACCTTCAGGCTCAAAGGTCTATGCTCTACCAACTGAGCCACTGTCGCCCCTTATTTTAATTTCGTGCTGTATTTTAAATGTGCTGTATAAATAAACTTGAACATCTCTCACTCGTGAACAAGACCCCGAGATCTAATGGAAATCTTGAGGTTCTTATTTGACCAAAAATTAGACTTAAATCACATGTTGTTCAGAGTCTGAGTCTGCAGCAGCAATAGTTTCAGTTATGATTTATTTATAAAATAAGCACCCCAACTTCAGTATAATAAAAAAGACGAGCTAATTTACATCAAGAATAATAAAAAATAAAAAATTCTTGAGCACAAACTGTCGTGAGCTGTTGTCTTGGCATCAGCATGAAGAGATCAGTGATAAGATAACATAAGAATTCCTTTATTCGTCCCAAACAGTATAGGTTACATGTGTGTGGATTTATAAGAATAAATCCATACAAATCTGCAAACGTCACCGAATATGAAACAATATTCCAAGCGTCTCAAATGGACACTGGTCGTTTCCTTGTTTGTAGCCTCCACAAAGCATTCAACAAATATCCTGGACAATCTCACTTTAAGAGACATATACTTTGTTCACGGCGTTAAATTCAACATATATCATGTTTTGCTTAAATGACTGTTAAATGTTGAGCGTTGTCATGGTTTGGCAATGTTTTAAAACTAGGTTAAACAAATGGGAATATGTTTCGTTAGCATCGAGCTGGCGTAAACATAGCGGAGGGAGCTAGCATGCTACAAAACAAGCCACACAAAGCCACATTGAACACAGATTAGCATATTTACCGTGGTTTTGACTGGTTGCACTTGTGCTGTGGGTCTCCTGCGAGCTGCCCGGTGAGATTTACCCCGCCATGACGCACTTTGTCCGGGGAAGAAGATGAAGAGCAGGTGACACGAGTTTCCGCGAAGCTAAGTGGCTATATGCTAACCCGAGTCTGCATCGAACTAACGCAGGTTTAAGGGTCTTTTCTCGGTCCAGGCGCGGGACTAAAGCCTCAGGACGAGCCCCAAACCCCTGGTCGGTCCCCGGGAACCTCGCAGCTCGTCTCTCGGTGTCTTATTCTGGGGTGACACCAGCGTTTTCAGCGTGTATTTGGTCCTGGACACCAAAATAATCAGCAGTTGCATCCGATTTCGCAAAAAAGTCTCCTTCCCTAGTCTCCCTTATCCTTCCTCGTTTTTTGTAAAACGACTTTTTAAGGGAAAGGTAAGCTTAACAATTAGTAACGTAACTATATAGGATATTTCGTGATGTTCATACATACCATTTAAGTCTTGTATTATGCTACTAATGTCAAAGAAGTGTGCAAGGAAGAATTATGTTTCTGAATTCGGATGCAGCTAGTGTTAAATGCAGTCTTTAAACCCTTGGCATTTCGCACGCGGCTGGTTTAACGGGAGACGTCACTCATGCACTTTAATTTCAATATGATTTAAAGTATTCTATTAAAACCGTCAGGGTCGTAATTATGTTGTATTATTCAACATTTTAAATTAAAGCCACGTCGGAAGCTCTGAACGACACGCTGCCATCATCTCATTGGAAAACATGTATCTTTGTGTGAGAAGGAGCCCTGGGAGTCATTATTTGGCTCTTTGGATCGACAGCTGGTCTCCCTGTATTCTTTTTCTGGTCTCTCTGATCTCTCCCTGAACACTCTCTTTCTGATCTGTCTCCGGTCTCTTTCAGGGCCCCTGTCACTTTCTGGTCTCTCGCTGGTCTTTCTTTTTCTGGTCTAGGGCCTCTCTCGCTCTGACCTCTTTCTCTCTGTTCTCTCTCTCTGGTCTCTCTCCCTAGAATCTAGATTATCTCTGGTCTCTCTCTGGCCAACATCATGCATATGTTATTGAATAAGATAAGATAAGATGAACCTTTATTCGTCTCACAATGGAGAAATTTCAGTGTCATCGTTACATTACAGCAGAGAGAGGAAATAAGAGCACTCAGATTGCACACATCAAATAAGTTTATTATTTAAGATAATAGACAATAAAATTAAGATAAGAATAAAATAAAATAAACTAAACTCTGGGCAATAATTGCACTTGGTTCAAAAGTATTTACAGAATATGGGAATATGCATACGAACAGAATAAATATCAGAAATAATATCAACAATATTATCACCTTCAACCTCAGCCTCAGTGCTCAGTCTCTCTGTGTGTTTGGGAGCAGCCCTGGAGGAAGGAGCTGAGCCTGTGGACCCGGACGCAGCCCTCTCCTCAGTGTGAAGGGCCCGGGACCAAACGCCTGGATTTAACTGAGTCCGTGTTGACAAGCAGCTGCACGAGCACTCAGCCAATCAGAGCGCAGAACCAGAGCGATGCCCTTATAAGGAAAGCCCCCTCCCGCAGCGTTCGTGAAGGTGAACGTGTACGTGTGGGTCACAGCAGAGCAGGCTTCGGCTGAGGATTCTAACATTGTATTATTTATTTTAATATAAATAAATAAAAATTAACAATTGTAAACCGCTTTGAGACTCAGATCTGCAGTGAAAAGGCGGTATATAAATAAAGATTACTTACTTACTTACTTACTTAATTAGGCCATGGACATTCCATCTGCATTAGGGACGTGACGGTGACATGACACAAACATAAATAAACTTAAAACATATATCCAATAATGTGACATCATTCCCACATTGGGACTCTGTGGCAGCGCTCACACAGAACAGCAGCACATATGGATACAAAACATTTACAGTCTATATGATATACATCCATCCATTTATTTTCTTCCACTTTATCCACTGCCGGATCGCGGGGCAGCAGCATATCACACACTTCCCTCTCCACACACACTTCCTCCAGCTCATCTGAATCCTGAGGCGTTCCCTGCTGTGTCCTTGGGCTCCCCCTGGTCTCCTCCTGGTGGGAGGAAACCAGGAGGCATCCCAAACAGATGAGCCACCTCCACTGGCTCGTCTCAATGTGGAGGAGCTTCACCTGAGCTCCTCCTGAGCTCCTTGCGCAGCGGTGAGCTCTGACTGCAGACGCTGCTCCTTCTTCAAACAGGGTGCTGTGTGACATCAGACTGAGGCAGTGGTGAATCTGACCTGGAGTTTTTATTTGCAGTTTTTCAGAATCACACACACACACACACACACACACACACACATACACGTTTTTGTTACCTGGTGGGTCCCTTTGACAGGGCCGTTCAGAATGGGACCCATAGACATAATCTTTTTTTACCAAGACTTTAAGTAATACAAAACAGTCAATAGAAACCAAACAACTATTTTAAAGGAATTTTATTTTAGATTTTGTTTTCGAATTGCAGTGATTCTATTTTTGACATAGAATTTAATGCCACTCCATGTCCGATGTCTAAGGTCATCTGGTGAGGCATTAATGCAGGCCAGGCAGTGAGACTTCCCAGGGACCTTTCCAGTCTGTATGAAAGGTGTCATGGTCTTCTCCACAGCCTTCACCTCAGATGCAGACCATGGCTTTCTTACACGTTCTAGGGAGAGAAATAAAAATATATTAGCAATATACACTCCCAGGGTGAGGACCAAGCAGCCTGGCTGTAATCCCCCACCTGGTACACTTACCAGAAGGGGCACTGCCACTACCATGGGGTGCATCTGGATGAATGGTTGAAGGTTCTCCGCTTGAAGTTTCTTTTAGCCCGTCCGTTTGTGAGAGGATCTCTACTGCTCTCCCTGTCGCACAGAAAATAAAAATACAAGTGGCCTTTAGGGGAAAAAAATCATACATATTTTAATAATATCAAGAATTACCTTCAGGCTCAATTTGTATCTGGTCGAGGCTCTTTCCTTCGAATTCCGTCACTCTTCCCTGCTCCATGGCCATCAACACTTTGCTGATTTTGGCCAGCTCCAGTGTCCCCTCTGGTAGTCTGTAATATTGCCTGTGGATGCGAATGTCATGGCCGAGGAAGTTGGCAAGTATGTCCATCTCATTCTCTTTCATATTGAGAACTGTAGACATAGTAGCTATGTGCTTTCTAAGTTTGGTTGAGGATAGCATCTCTGGATGCACCGCACCACATTCTTTGGCTACCTGGCGTAGGGAGTCTGATCCCCTGATGTGGGTGTCTGCGCCCCGGGCGGGAAAAGAAGTATGGGTTATGGTCAGAGATGGAACAGGCCCTTCTGTTCTCCACCAGCACCTCCATCGAAGCAATCATTTCAGGAGTCAAAAGAACCGGCACTTTCCGACTTCTTTTCCCTTTAATTTCAATGCGTTGAAAATGCTGACACAGCTTTTTCTCAAGTTGGGACAGTCCCAGAGCAATGTCAGAATGGATCCCAGTCTTACTTCTTAAGGTAAAGGCTGTCAGTGGCATCTTTGAAACCTCACCTTCCCTTCTTCGATTGAAAATGATGACCTCACAAAGAGTCAAAACTGCCAGTTTAGACCAATGCTTAGACGTTGGCTCACTTATTAGGGTTTGCACATATTCAGGTCGACATACCTCAATATGTGCATGCATGGCTCTAACGTCCTCAGTCAGAGGGAGCAGGTCCGGAGTGTTCCACTTGGCTTGCCGGAGGGTCTGTAGGGCAGCAGAAGAAACACAGACGTCCCACCTCTTCTCAAAAAGCAGCCGGCTTCGTTGGAGGTTTTTAATAAATAGTTCATCAACACAATGCTCCATTTTTGAGTCACATTCAAGAATATCTGCTAGCTTTCTGAGGCTATGGCCGAGTTTGAGGGCCAAGGATGGAGTCTTGTATTGATTTGTTTCCTCATCATATCCAGCCACAGACCTGACTGCATCAATCACATGGTTAAAGTTGGAAGGAATAAAGAAATCCTTAATTGTTTTCAGTTTCCCTGCGGTTTTTGCTTCGTTAATTAACCTACCGACTTCTCTCATTTTCTGCCTAATGTAATCATGCTTTGTCTTATCATGCCCGTGTTTTAAGTACAGGTGCTCTCCGAGTCTCAGAATCCCCTTTTCTGCTTTGACAACACCCGTGACCTCATCCTGATGCATTGCCGAAATTAAAGACCACAGCTTTTTGCTGATGCCCTCCGGTACAGGCTGGGCTAGGGAGCAGAGGGACTGGACCCTACTTCTACCTGGTTTAGCCTGGGCATCTTTCTGTGAAAGCCGGCACCTGGCCACATGCCTCCACAGCGACTTTCGCTTAAGCAATGCCCCACAGTCTATACAGTGCAAAAACTCACTGGATTTAACTGGGCAATTTGGCTGTTTAGCTGGGACTAAAGTTCCAATGCCGGCCTTTAAAACCTCAAAATTGTGCTCACGGTTTCCACTATTCCTGATCAAATCAAACTGAAGTTTACGTGCTTTAGATTTCACAGGTAGAGCCAATGCTCTGGCTACGTCACTTTCATTTCCATGTTTTCTAGTCAAATGACGGGACATTTTGTGGCAGGACATTGAACAGTAGAGGCAGAAGTGTCTCTTGCTGTATACTCGCCCCCCATTTTTCTTCTTTTGCAGCTGCATGATAACAATCTTATTTGCCTTTGGTTCGTCACTTTCCGAGTCTTGAAGAAAAGTGTTTTTGATTTTTCTTTTTCCATACTTTTTTACAGGTTTCTTCTTGACAGTTAAATCGTCAGAATCTGAGTCGACTTCATCAATTAGGGACTCTTGACTAAGCTGCACAAACAACAAATAATTTGTAATCATTCTATATAACAATTTGAAGTCATGACTTGTAGTCAGCACTTACCAGTGGTTTGTAAGCGTGCGCTTCAGTGTGCTCCTCCATGATTTCTTGCAGCCTAATGAACCACACACTTGCACCTTTTTCTAGCCTGACACCTGATTTCCTCTGTTGTGCTGCTCCATGATTGGCTCCAGCCTGCTGGACTGAAATTGCCCCAGTGTGCCCCTCCTTGATATCCCGCAACCCACCACCAGGGTTCCGACACATAACACACTTTTTTCAGGAAAGTAAACCTCCAGGGGTCCTTTCCATATTTTTACAGAGACTGCATAAGGACCGTTAGAAAAGCATTACCCATTGATTATTAAGCTTGGACCAGTGGGGTCCGGTGTTCGGGCCCCACCACGTAAAACCAGTCCCCATGACGTGAGTGGAATCTCAGGTTATGGAACCCACCAGGAGTTGAAAACAAGTGCACACACACACACACACACACACACACACACACACACACACACACACACACACACACACACACACACACACACACACACACACACACACACACTTCAGGCGTAGTACCCCACATGAACACAGCGGCGCTCATCATGATCAGAGCGTTCACGTTAACAATGCTTCTAAAAAACGGCCTCTCGCTGATGTCCGGCAGAGCAGTCCGGCAGAGCACCTCTACAGGGTGGGTCTTAGAGCTGTCACAGCCACAGAACCGACCAATCGCAGCGCAGATCCCGGACTGGTCATCTTCCACAGCTGAGAGACACACAACACATTAGCTTTTCTGGCTGCATCTGTCATACTATTATATTAATATTAAGGAGATACATTTTCTTCTCTCTCTCTCTGGTCTCTCCCTCTGGTCTCTCCCTCTGGTCTCTCCCTCTGGTCTCTCCCTCTGGTCTCTCCCTCTGGTCTCTCCTTCTGGTCTCTCCCTCTGGTCTCTCTCTCTCTCTGGTCTCTCTCTTGTCTCTCCCTGGTCTCTCTCTGGTCTCTCTCTCTGGTCTCTCTTAATGGTCTCTCCCTGGTCTCTCCCTGGTCTCTCTCTCTCTGGTCGTGGGACTCAAACCTGTCTCAGTGCTGCCCTCTGCTGGAGGTGCGTCCAGGTCGATGCGCGGTTTAGTGGAGTGACGGAGACTGAAGACCAGTCGGTGGAGCTGAAGGAGAGAGGTCACAGTGAGAACCAGAGAGAGAGACTAGAGAGAGTCCAGACCAGAGAGAGACCAGATAGACCAGAGAAAGAGAGCAGAGAGTGAGCAGAGAGAGTCTGTCTCTCTCTAGAATAGATATTTTACAAAGAATCAAGTACAAGGTCAAAAATGCGGTAAAAATAAAAACATATTTGTAATTTAGTAAAGAAAACGTAATTTGAATTAGATGGAACCAGGTCGAACATTCTGAGTTTCACAGACAGATGCGACTCACGTGTTTGTGGGGGATGGGCTCGGTGCAGAGGCTGACCCCCACCACAAGGGCGGCGCTGCAGGCAAACAGCAAGATCCCGAAGTGCAGGTAGTGAACCCCACAGATGATCCGCGGACAGAGAGACGGAAACACGCAAGAACCAGAACCAAACCAGAACTCAGGAAGCATCCGGGACAGGCCCATGAGGAGGCCGAAGACCAGGCCCCAGAACGCCCCCTGCAGTAGAGAGGGAGTATTACAGAGACCACACACCAGGCCCCAGAACGCCCCCTGCAGAAGAGAGGGAGAATTGCAGAAGGACCAGTATTCTGGAAATCTTGAGGTTCTTATTTGACCAAAAATTAGACTTAAATCACATGTTGTTCAGAGTCTGAGTCTGCAGCAGCAACAGTTTCAGTTATGATTAATCTAGTCCAGCCATTCCCAAACTCAGTAACACCGAGGCCCCCTTAAAAATCTGACGGGTCTGCGTGGCCCCCCAAAATAATAACCAAGAAGACAACATTAAGAATAGGCTCGTCTGGTTATTTTATTTTGGGGAAATAGCCTCTGCTACAAACATTGTAATACAAAAATGATTACAGTGGATTATTCAAGTCAAATAATGAACACAAATATTTCAATATTACAAACAAAAGATTATAAATTTAACATTACATTTTTTTTTTTTTTTTTATGACCTCCCGCGGCCCCCCTGCAGTACCCTCGCGGCCCACCAGGGGGCCGCGGACCCCACTTTGGGAGACACTGATCTAGTCTCTCGCTCGTCTCTCCCTCTCTATAGTCTCTCCACTTTACACAGTTGTTGTGGTTTATAAAATAGGTACCCCAACTTCAATATAATAAAAAAGACAAGCTAATTTACATAGAGAAAAATAAAGATTTTTTTTTTCTTGAGCACAAACTGTTGTGAGCTGAGTATTACAGGAAGACCAGGCCCCTAGAGGAAAGAGGTGGTATTACACAGGGACCAGAGAGAGCTTGGTACCGGTTCGTTGACTCTCTTGCAGAAGACGGCGGCAATGGGCGGAGCCAGGTAGCTGCTCACTGATTGGATGTAGTCGAACAGCTGACCGCTCTGAGAGGCCTGGACCACAGGAATCCAACTGATACTGATGCAGACCGTGACCACGATCCAGACCCTGCACCAGAGAAACAGACAAAGGAGTTTATTGCGGCTGACTCTACAGGCTCCATGAAGGTTAGAGCTAACTCGAAAAGGCTTGGAGCAAGCAACATGTATGCTAGTTTTGTTGGTAGTAATGGCCAAGCAACCAGGGGCCAATCAGGAGCCGGTCACCTCTCGTGCCAACATAATCTGTATACATAGTTCCTACATGACGTCACTACATACGGGGATTTGCCGACCCGGCGCCATTTGTATTGGCATGCTGTGGGCAAAACAATAGAAAAAGAAGCTGAAACGTGTTAATGTTGTGATAAAGTTGAAAATGGTCATCTCCTGCTGGGTCAATGGATGTTCAAATCGTGCCGGAGGTTCCGTTAAACTTGGATTTTACAGTATACCCATCATTAGACTTCATGAATGTGAGAAGACTAAGCTTTTGTCAGAACAACCACGGAGGTTATGGCTTGCGAAGATAAACAGGCAAGAAACTCCCTCAAAACACGCAAGAATATGCTCGGAGCACTTTGTGTCAGGTGCGTATCGTATCTTATAATGTGTTGACAGACGTAATTTACTCAGTACTAACTTGTGTATGCTGATAGCTGGTAACTTGAGAGTTTCATTATTTAGCGTTAGATTACTTTATTATGAGGAGGATCGGTGTCGCGTCAGAGGCTCTCGAGGGCAACGTAAATGTATTAAATAGATAATAATAGTTCTATGGTGGGCTAAAACAATGTTCACAAACAGCATTGCTTCTGTAAAAAGATCTGTGTCATAAAATAAACTGCTCTTTACGCCTGGAAAAATCAGTTGCCCACCATTCACCAAAACATACGGTCAAAAACGCGGAAATAAACAATAACAGCAATCCAGAGTGTCCGTGTGGCATTAGCATTAATTAAATTAATTGTTAATATAATTAAAATAATTAAATGGAGCTCCAATTGGTATTAAATCTAAAGTTTTTGAGAAATGTTTGCATTGCTTGTTAATTTTTGCTGCATAATTTGATCAAATATGTAAAACATGTCCGTAGCACGTTAAACTGTGGTGCCATTGTATTAATATACAATTATTTGCTCAAAAGTTGCCCTTTTTTTCCAATTTGCGTTTGAATATCTACATTTATTCTCATTCTTCTGTTTAATGGAATGCACAAACACAGCAGCGTGCCATCAAAGATGGCGTCTCCGAGGAGGTCATGTGACATTCATTGGTCTGTGGGAACTATGTATACAGATTAACAATGCTAACCCGCTAGCTCTATGCCAACCAGTTAGCTCAATGACGTCCAATAAGGAAGAGCTCATGCTGAAGTTTAGCTCCTCTCTCTAGCTCAGTAATGTAAGTGTCACATAAACCTCAGAGAGATTTGCAGCAAAACTTCATCCATGAGCACTTCCCTATTGGGCTTTATTGAGCTAGCAGGTCAGCATCGTCCCTCTGTACACAGTGGTTGCTACGGTTACTGCCTCAATGGTGCGGACCTGCCCACGACCAGCAGCTCCTTGTCCGAGGCCCCGGGCCGGATCCTGGTCCACAGGTCCAGAGTGAAGAGAGAGCTGCTGCTGTTGAAGATAGAGGCTAACGACGACATCAGCGCTGCTAGCATCACGGCTAACAGGAGCCCGCGCACACCTGCACACAGCACACAACCCCAGCAGGCTCCGCTCAGACCTCACCAAGTCAGCAATCAGCAGATATTTCTATAGACGTACCGTTGGGCAGGAGCGTCATGACGAGTTTGGGATACGCAATGTTACTGCAGCCGACCTCAGTCCCACACACCTGACGACACAGCTCCGGGACCACACAGGCCACCTCGTCTGTTAGAGACCACCCAGTGTGTTAGAGACCACCCAGTGTGTTAGAGACCACCTGGTCTATTAGAGACCACCCAGTGTTAGAGGCCACCTGGTCTGTTAGAGACCACCTGGTCTGTTGGAGACCACCCAGTGCTAGAGACCACCCAGTGCTTGAGACCACCTGGTCTGCTAGAGACCATCCAGTGTTAGAGACCACCTCGTCTGTTAGAGACCACCCAGTGTGTTAGAGACCACCTGGTCTGTTAGAGACCACCCAGTGTTAGAGGCCACCTGGTCTGTTAGAGACCACCTGGTCTGTTGGAGACCACCCAGTGCTAGAGACCACCCAGTGTTTGAGACCACCTGGTCTGCTAGAGACCATCCAGTGTTAGAGACCACCTCGTCTGTTAGAGACCACCCAGTGTTAGAGACCACCTGGTCTGTTAGAGACCACCCAGTGTGTTTGAGACCACCCCACTGTGAGAGAGATCAGATCTGGACCCGATCTCAGACTCGGCTCAGACTCGGCCTCAGACTTGTTCTTAGACTGGATCTCTGACTCAGACCCAGACCTGGGTAGAGGACTCGGCTGATCATCCCGGGGAACACCATGAGGAACATTGGCAGAACTTTCAGATATCCACAAAGAATACACCCAGCTTTAACATCAGAGAGACTCCGGCCAGCGAGACACCTCTGCACTATCACCTGAGACACAGAGAGAGAGAGAGAGAGAAAGAGAGAGAGAGAGAGACACACACACACAGATTAGTCCTGTATAAACTTGTATCAACCCCATACATCAGTATCAACAGACCTGGTCGGTGCACCAGTACCAGCCCCCCACAATGGCCACCCCCAGCAGGACCCCCGGCCAGGGGAGGTCTGAGGAGGAGGCGTCTCGGAGGAGGTGGAAGGCGTCTGCACGAGGAGTGTAACAGGAGGAGGCTATGGAGTAACGAGCCGGGTCCAGGGAGGAGCGATTCAACGGCAGAGAGAGAGGGTAGGAGCGAAGGAGGCCTGGGTATCCTCCTACTGCAGAGAAGGCTGAGGAGAGAGGGTAAGAGAGTAGACAGGGTGAGAGAGGAGGGAGGAGAGAGATGAGAGGAGAGAATGGGAAGAGAGGGTGAGAGAGGAGACAGGGTGAGAGAGGAGGGAGGAGAGATGACAGAGGAGAGATTGTTAGAGAAGATTGAGGAGAGAACGGGATAAGAGGGTGACAGAGGAGAGAAAGTGAGAGAGCCCCCCTCACAGGAGATAGAGATAGATGAGAGAGGGTTGGAGACAGAAAGAGGAGAGAGGAGAAAGGATGAAAGAGCAGAGAGAGAGAGGAGGTGAGAGAGAGGGATAGTCGAGAGTCGAGAGTCCAGTCCTGGTTCCCGATCTCAGGTGAAACTTTCCTCTGATCTCAGCACAAACATCAGCTGAGACGTCAATCATTACCACAGACTCAGGCCCAGACTCCGGACCAGACTCACAGAAGCCGGTGAGGACGAAGGCTCCAGCGATGATGATGAAGGTCTGAACTGTGTCCGTGTACATCAGCGCCGCCAGACCTCCTGAGGAAGAAGAGGAAGTCTTTCTGACCTCTTGTCTTTGATCTGGTCTAGTCTCTCTCTCCGGTCTCTTCCTGGAGTCACCTGTGGCCTCTCTCTGGTCGCTCTCTGGTCTCTCTCTGGTCTCCCTCTGGTCGCTCTCTGGTCTCTCTGGTCTCCCTCTGGTCGCTCTCTGGTCTCTCTCTGGTCTCTCTCTGGCCTCTCTCTGGTCGCTCTCTGGTCTCTCTCTGGTCTCTCTCTGGTCTCCCTCTGGTCGCTCTCTGGTCTCTCTCTGGTCTCTCTCTGGTCTCTCTCTGGTCTCCCTCTGGTCGCTCTCTGGTCTCTCTCTGGTCTCCCTCTGGTCGCTCTCTGGTCTCTCTCTGGTCTCTCTCTGGTCGCTCTCTGGTCTCTCTCTGGTCTCTCTCTGGTCTCTCTCTGTTCTCTCTCTGGTCCCTGGTCTGTACCTGTGATGGTGTAGACACCTGTGATGACCAGCAGAGCGATCACAGAGATGTAGATGTTCCAACCCAGAGCCTGCTGAATGAAGACTGCACCAGAAAACATGTCCACCTGAAAGAGACCAGAGAGAGAGAGAGAAGTGAAACTAGAGAGAAACCAGAGAGCGACCAGTGTGAGAGACCAAAGAGAGAGAGAGTCGAGAGAGACAAGAGAGAGAGACCAGAGAGAGACTAGAAAGAGACCAGAGAGAGACTTACTGAGATTTTGGTGAAGATGTAGAGGAACAGAGAGATGATGGAGAGGAAGAGGCTGATGCGAGATCCTCCAAACCTCTTCTTCAGATACTGAGGCATTGTGATCACCTGCAGGAAACACCAGGAGTTAACCCTCTCCTGTTCGGACCAGGACCGGCGTTTGAGAACACTTTGACAATGGTCTGGTCCAGTTTAAGTGAACCAGACCGACCAGTGTGAACCAGTCTGGACCAAAGCGTTGGACCACAGACTGTATACAGATGGACAATGCTAACATAGACTGTATACAGATAGATAATGCTAACTCAATGAAACCATACAAATGTTTCAATAAAAAACATCTATTTTTCCATACGTTTTTAAGTTAAAATGTGGGATTTATTGCACT
Source organism: Knipowitschia caucasica (assembly GCA_964034765.1). Taxonomy (NCBI): domain Eukaryota; kingdom Metazoa; phylum Chordata; class Actinopteri; order Gobiiformes; family Gobiidae; genus Knipowitschia; species Knipowitschia caucasica. The sequence continues at coordinate 26,053,741 of OZ035832.1, read as the reverse complement.
CCCCCAGATCTTTCTAGCTCAGTGTTTGAGTGTGACATCACCTCCGCAGTGAGGTAGACCGGCACAAAGACCCATCCCAGCAGCAGGACAATGAAGAGGGCCTGAGGAACAGGAGAAACATGAGACACCAGAGAGAGACCAAAAAGAGGCCAGAGAGAGAGACCAGAAAGAGAGAGACCAGAGAGAAAGACCAGAGGGAGTTAAACACATCTGCTGGTCGGTGTGTTTCTCACGTTCCACTCGAAGCCTCCGACTGCGATGCCACTGGCTGCTCCTGTTCCCGCCAGACCAATGAAGTGACCGCTGCCGATGTTACTGGCGAACAGCGACGCCCCTACCTGGACCATCAGAGCATTACACCATGAAGGCCTTCTTATAAACACAACAGGAAGTTCCTGAGACCATAAAACAAACCAGAGAGAGACCAGAGAAAGACTAGAGAGAGCCCAGAGCATCACCCGTCCATTTAGTATCTGGTTCCTATCCTACCATCCCATCTACAACAAACCAGTATGTAAAATCCTTGGTAACCATGGCTTCCAGCAGCACTCTGGCCAATCACTGTCAGCTAGAACACTTTGGTATTAGCTCGGCCTTGATAGAACCAGGACCAAGAGGTTCTAAAGAAGGACCTGAGGTACACAGGACCAGAGGAAACACTCCCAATCAGGGGAAAGTAGAGTAGAGTAGAGCAGTGTAGGGTAGAGTAAAGTATGGTAGAGTAGAGTAGAGTAGGATAGGATAGAGTAAAGTATGGTAGAGTAGAGCAGGGTAGGGTAGAGTAGGGTAGAGAAGAAGAGTAGGGTATGGTAGGGTAGGGTAGAGTAAGGTAGAGAAGAGTAAAGTATGGTAGAGTAGAGCAGGGTAGGGAAGAGTAGGGTAGAGAAGAAGAGTAGGGTATGGTAGGGTAGGGTAGAGTAGAGTAGAGTGGAGAAGGGTAGGGGAGAGTAGAGTAAAGTGGGGTAGGATAGAGTTAAGTAGGGCAGGGTAAAGTAGAGTACGGTAGAGTAGTTTTAACGTCATTAAAGATGGCGTTGTTACTCACAGGCCACCACGACATTGAGCGTCCCGCCAGGAAGTACCCGCCCACTGAGCTGCGATTGGTCCGAAACATGGACTGAGGCCGGACACACAAGGAGAGGAAAGAGAGAGACAGTGAGGACACATCTACAATGAAAAAACACTTAAGTTGTGGAACATGTTGAATATGTCTGTACTGCTCCGCAAGGATGAGAGACTTGTGGTCCTCTCTGGTCTCTCTCTCTGGTCCCTCTCTCTAGTCTCTCTCTGGTCTCTCTCTGGTCTCTCTCTCTGGTCCTTCTCTGGTGTCTCTCTGTGGTCTCTCCCTCTCTGCTCTCTCTTTCTGGTCCCTTTTTGGTCTCTCTCATCCCAGTGGTGAAAAGGGTCCAAACAACATGACCTTTCCCACTGTTGTCCTGTGTAAAAGTGGTTGTTGTGAACATTCCTGTTATCATAGAACAGTGTCTCCCAAAGTGGGGTCCGCGGCCCCCTGGTGGGCCGCGAGGGTACTGCAGGGGGGCCGCGGGAGGTCATAAAAAAATAATATAATTATTTAATGTTAAATTTAAAATGTTTTGTTTGTAATATTAAAATATTTGTGTTCATTATTTGACTTGAATAATCCACTGTAATCATTTTTGTATTACAATGTAGAGGCTATTTCCCCAAAATAAAATAACCAGAAGAGCCTGTTCTTAATGTTGTCTTCTTGGTTATTATTTTGGGGGGGCACGCAGACCCGTCAGATTTTTAAGGGGGCCTCGGTGTTACTGAGTTTGGGAATGGCTGTCATAGAAAATTAAGCTACAAAAAACTGTAGACAATGTTTACAGGAAACTGCACTGGTTCTGATCATTAAATATTAATAATCAAGTAATAAAATTGTTAATTTTCTGACCCAGATTCCAACCGCGATGACGATGAGGAAGTATCCCAAGATCACACAGATGTCTGCTGCGTTGTTTATGCCCACTGCCTCCATCACTGCTAATACTACTACTACTACTACTACTACTGCTAATACTACTACTACTACTACTACTACTACTGCTGCTGCCACTACTATTACTACTGCTATGAAGAAGTACTACCTCTACTACACATCACAATACTTGTACAGGGGGTGAAGAAGTGACGCAGGACTTTGAGCTCGTCCATTATTAGCCCAAATAATAATAATTTACACTTTCACTATTAATAAGTTATTTATGCCTGCACTTCACATACTGGAGCCTCTAACAGTTTTATAGCAAGGCAAGTTTATTTGTGTAGCACAGTTCATACTCAAGACTACTCAAAGTGCTGAAAAAAACAAAAGAAACATTAAAAGAGTCCCAGCAGGAGGCCAGTCCCTGTGCTCCTCAGAGTCTGAGTTGGTTGATATGGCACCAATATGTCACAGATGTACTTTTATGTGAATAATGACCTTCATTAAATTACGTATTATTAATTATTATCAATAAAGTAAGAATACAAAATATAATGAAAATATTTCACATTTTATTACATGAAATGTGAATATTCTCCAAATATCCTTAATTTATTAACTGATTGTTTGAATATATGTTCATTATTACTTTATATATTTTTATTATTTCATATTTTTCGATACGATTTTGGCGTGGTATCTAGCCAATCAGAGCAGCTGCAGCGTCTGTAGCAGAATTTTCTCCCAACGTAGTAATAACGTTTTTTAATTTTTTGAGCCAACATTTATTTCTTTAAAGATTTTTTTTATGTCCAATTTATATATAGCTAATTTATTACACTGTCAGGATTTGAGATCGGTTTTGTCATAAATATATATCGTATTTGCGTTGGAGAAAAAATATGCAGTTGATGATTTTACCTGACAAGGAGCGTAATTATTTCCCCTACACACTCTCGCTAAGGTTTGTTTAGCATACATTTCTCACAGCTATAACACTACTCAAATCAACTTGCACTAACTTTAATTCGTGTATTTATCATAATTAAAACTATTTTTTAAGAATATTTGGCTTTAAGTTTTAACAGTGCTAGCATTGCTACCATCGATAATGCACGGGGGGATCTTTGGTGTGTTTGGGAAAATATTCTATGACAAGTGCGGTTTGCTGCTCAACTTTCCTTTAAATTTCATTAATAATTCCGTGTAATTCAGATGTAGTTGTGACTCTACCACCAGTTTAAGGTTTTATATCTGTGCCATGGTGGACTGATAATGTTAGCGGCCGTTAGAACGTTTAAATTGGGCTCGGAGTTTGGATTCAGCCCCTGGAAGAAGAGATGTGGCGGTGACTAGCTAGCAACGGTAGCCTGGACTCCGCGGGTGAAGGCCGGGGAAAGAGGCCGAAAAAGGCAACACACACGCGGGGGCAGCTGTCGAGGAGCTCCGGGTGTCTGTGTCCGCACCAGAACACAACATTCACTTCATATATTTCCAGTGGAAAGGAGTGAAACATAAATCGCCACGCTGGAGACGAGACGGAGAGCAAAGGCAAGTGCATACAGAGCTATAACATAACTCATATGTTTATTATAAAGTCACATGTTAGAGTCAAAGACCAATTCTACAAGAAAAACACCCAGCTAATATAATATAAGGGACATTTTCAGCTTTGTTGACCTGCCTCTTGCTTATGAACAGGCCATAAGAGCTCATTAAATTATCCAGTTAAAGCCTGTGTCTTTTACCAAGGTTATGTAGCTGATAATGACAATAAAGGTTGCTTTTTGCTGAGTCCTTCCTTCACAAAGTCACAACAAACTCACTCCATGTTTTGAGTGAGTTTTAGAAATCTGTTATTACTAGTGTTTTTGCTTAGAACATATAAAAGGCATTATTCAAACTATTATTAATGTGAAGCTGTTTTGCACTAATAGAGAGTAGAATAGAAGTCTCTGGTCTCTCTCTCGCTCTCTCTCTGTTATTACGCCTGTTATTACTAATGTTTTTGCCTTGAACATCTTGTAATAATTGCCATTGTATTCATGTAATGCTGTTATTTTGTAAAAGACAATAGAAGAGAAGTCTCTGGTCTCTCTCTTTTGTTTCCCTCTGGTCTCTGTCATTTGTCTCTCTGGTCTCACTTTTTCCTCTCCATGCTCTCCCTCTCTCTTCTCGCTTTCTTGATTATCTGAATGGGTAGGTATCTTGGGTTGCCAGGCCTTGGACCATAGACAGGACAGGCAGAGTTATATATTTGTGCCAGAAGTTCTTAAAGCTGTTTTTGTGATGCCCAGATGAACAGGGGGGGCGCGCTGACCTGGCGCCCGCAGCCCTGGCAGGACGGAGATGGAGGAGGAGGAGAGCCTCTGTCGGACTCGGACTCTGAGGAGGAGGACTTCCCTGATGACAGCACCACTCCTCTGGGGGACTATGTCACTCATGGTGCGTCACACATATTTTGTCACACATGTTCTGTCACATATGGTCCAACTGCAGCTGTCAAACCTTACACAATCAGATACTAAAGCTGGGAGATATACATTTCAGAACTCTGTACTTGTCACTAGTTTCACATAATGTATTTTTAGACCAGAGAGAGGGAGAGAGACCAGAGAGGGAGAGACCAGAGAGGGAGAGACCAGAGAGGGAGAGACCAGAGAGGGAGAGACCAGAGAGGGAGAGACCAGAGAGGGAGAGACCAGAGAGGGAGAGACCAGAGAGGGAGAGAGAGAGAGGGGAGAGACCAGAGAGGGAGAGACCAGAGAGGGAGAGACCAGAGAGGGAGAGACCAGAGAGGGAGAGACCAGAGAGGGAGAGACCAGAGAGGGAGAGACCAGAGAGGGAGAGACCAGAGAGTGCGAGCCCAGAGAGTGCGTAGCCCAGAGAGTGCGTAGCCCAGAGAGTGCGTAGCCCAGAGAGTGCGTAGCCCAGAGAGTGCGTAGCCCAGAGAGTGCGTAGCCCAGAGAGTGCGTAGCCCAGAGAGTGCGTAGCCCAGAGAGTGCGTAGCCCAGAGACTAGACCAGGTCTTTAAAGCTGGGGTAGGTAACTTTCAAACCACAACTCTAATAAAATCTATATCACTAGTTTCTGGCTCTAAAGCAGTTGGCTCTCACTCCGCTAATCAGCTCTCAGCCCAAACAGTCAAATAGTGACTCTCAAGGCTCAGAGACATGTTTGTAATGTTTGTGCACACACAGGGGTTTGATCTTTGAGGCCTCAGTGCAGTGACCACAGTCTCTCTCCAGGTCTGAAGCAGCTGTTGGACGCTCAGCAGCTCTGTGATGTCACATTACTGGTGGAAGGGAAGAAGTTCATGTGTCACAGGTGAGAGGCGCCTCCAGCTCCCGGTACTCTCATCTCTCTCTGGTCTCTCTGGTCTCTCTCTGGTCTCTCTCTGATCCGTGGTCTCTCTACAGAGTCCTTCTTGCCGCCGTCAGTCCTTACTTCAGAGCCATGTTCACCAGTCCTCTGGTGGAGTCCCGCCTCACTGAGATCCGATTGGAGGACGTGACGCCGGCCGTGATGGATACTGTGATCCGATTCGTCTACTCTGGGGAGGCGGGGCTTTCTCTGGACACAGCAGAAGACCTGTTTGTGGCAGCGAACAGACTTCAGGTCATGCCTCTGCAGGATCTGTGCTCCAGGTCAGGACATGAGACTATCTCACACTATTGCACACTATTGCACACATTGTACACTACTATTGTCTGGTCTCTCTCTGGCTCTGATCTCTCTCTAACCTCTTGCTGATATCAAGTCTCTCTCTGGTCTTTGGTTTCTCTCTGGTCTCTGCCTGGTCTCTGCCTGGTCTTTGTCTCTCTCTGGGCTCTGGTATCCCCATTGATGGTAGCCTGGCCTTAGCCATCCGTAAACTCCAGTCAATTATTATTTCCTTACAGAGCGGGGGAGGCAGGTGTTGCAGGTAGGTGTTGTGACGTCAAGAGTTTGCTGGTTGCAGTTTGGCAATGGCGCCGAATGTGATAGTAAAGTAATCCGTTCTGGTTTGGCTCCAAATATCAAGAAATTGAAGAGGAATGTGTAGCAAATGTCATTGCTGAAAATATGTTGTGGGTCTACTCCCCACGGGCTCCGTTAGTGGCAAAGGAGATGGCTAAAGCTAGGCTAAATACTATAGCTAGGCTAAATGCCTCACTCACTCGGGCGCATTACATACGTCACGGTAAACTCAGATCCAATTGTTTCAATCTGCAAAAGGAGTTGACCCCTCGCACCTGTTAATAGGGCTCAATGGAGCACCTCCAGAGACGTGAGACCCAAGTATTTTGTCTCTCCCTGTCTCTCTCTCACCAGGTTCTTGTTCTCTCACCTGTCTCTGGAGAACTGCCTGGGTATGTACTCTCTCGCCCGCTCGCACCATGACCAGCTGCTGCTCCGTGCCTCTCTGCGGCTGGTGGCTCAGCACTTCCCCCTGGTGTCCCGGCAGAAGGACTTCCTGCTGCTGGACCATGGAACTCTGGGATCTCTGCTGGGATCAGACCGACTCGGAGTCCACTCCGAGGCCGAGGTGTACGACGCCGCGCGCAGGTACAGGCAGTGTAGAGTTTGCATGTTCTCCCTGTGTCTGATCTTTCTCTGTGGTCTCTCTCTGTGGTCTCTCTGTGGTCTCTCTGTGGTCTCTCTGTGGTCTCTCTCTGGTCTCTCTCTGGTCTCTCTCTTATCTCTCTCTTATCTCTCTCTTGTCTCCCTTGTGTGGAGTGAGAGATAAACTCCTGCAATTGTAAAGCTCTTTGTGTGAAACGTGCTATCTAAATAAATGCTTGCTTCCAGGTGGGCGGAGCATCTGCCACTGCTCCGCTATGCTCACATGCCAGCGCTCCTGAGGCACCTGCGTCCTGGGCTGCTGTCCCTGGAGGAGAGCCGCCGCCTCAGCAAAGAGCTGGGGGCCGTGAGGGGGGCCATGGGGGGGCCCCTGAGACCCAGAGAGGGGATGTTTGAGAAGAAGATCGTCTGTGTGGATCTGACGCCGAGAGAAGACGGGAATCTACTGACAGAGGTATGTGTATGTCTCTGTGTGTGTGTGGGTGAGGGTGAGGCTGACTGAGGCAGACATGTTGCGCACATTCTCTAGTTTTCAGACGCAGAGGACTTCACACCAGAACGTCCTGACGCGAGCCGGAAGTACCGGTCGTAGCCGGCTGGCTCTAATGGTAGCAGAGCTATGCTAGCGGCTTCTTGTGTACAGATCTTCTCCAATATGCAGCTTTGCAGCGTGGCATATTTTCACAAGCACAGAGTCCCCCGGTGTCAACCCTGGTTTGAGTTCTGGTGAAGCCTGGTGTGGGTCCTGTTTTGGCTGTTTACGAGTATTTTCAGTCTGCTCGCTCAGTCCGCTAATGTCCCCGTGACCACTTTGCGGCTCTTTGATTGGTTGTCGCACGAACGAAGGAAAGGATGAGCAGAATCCATCTCCTGTCTGCGTCGATTTTTCGCTCCTGCTCCACCCTTTTCACTTTCCCGCCAAGTCTGTGCATGTCTACTGAACAGTCCGTTTGTGCGGTCTGTGCGTTGTGACGGCCGAACGCGCGTCACCATAGACTTTGCATTGAAACCTGACGCAACGCATGATCCGGTCTGAAAGCACCATTAGCATTGTCTGTGTTACGGTGATTTAAATGGTTTTGTTAAGTCCTCTGAGATGACTACTGTTGTGATTTAGGGCCATACAAGAATAAATTGTATTGTCTATCTGTATACAGTCTGTTTGCATGAAGATGATCGGAGTGAATTGGGGGTTACAGTACTTTTACTAGAGCAATTTCTTTGGTAGTGTAACAGTACTATTGCCTGTGTGTGTGTGTGTGTGTGTGTGTGTGTGTGTGTGTGTGTGTGTGTGTGTGCTTGTCCTTGTGTGTGTTCCAGGACTTATCGGTGGACTGCTTTGACCCACGCACAGGGAAGTGGGAGAAGCTTGCCCCGCTGGCGTCGGTGGTGAGCCCAGGCTGCACCGCGGTGGGAGACCGTCTGTTTGTCGCTGGTGGAATCCTCAGAACTTACACCGTCTCCGCAAACGTCCACGAGTACGACGCCGTGTTGGACCGATGGACCGAGCGCGCTCCCATGGCCCAGCCGCGCGCCATGCTAGGTACTACCACAGCTACTTCTGTATTCTCTGGTCTCTCATTCTGGTCTCTCTCTCTGTTCTCTCACATACAGCTTTTAGTGAGAGTATTTACCTTATTGTGGGTTAGTTTTAGAGCAGATCACCCCTGTGATAAACCAGGGACCAGTGTGTGAGTTGTGCTATCCAAATAAACTTGTTTGACCCTCTCCTCTGCCTCAGGACTGCTGGGCTGTGGGAACTCTCTGTACGCGCTGGGCGGCTGTAACCGCTCCGCGCTGCTGGACTCCAGTGAAGTGCTGGACCTGAGCACGATGGTGTGGAGGAGCGGGCCGCGGTTGCCTTTGCCGCTGCGTGCCTTCGCCTGTGCCACGCTGCGCTCGCGCCTGTACCTGATTGGGGGCAGCACCGCGGAGCAGAACCGGGCAGCTGTGCACTCTGGCGTCCTCATCTTCCACACGCGCACGCACCACTGGACCCGTGTGGCCTTAGACTCAGGAGCGACATGCTTAGCGGGCGGCGTGGCCGTGCGCGGTGGCGTTTGTGCCATCGGAGGATACCTGCGCGACACAACTAAGTTCTTAGACGGAAACTTTACAAACCTGGAGACGCTGGACGCCACCGGGAGAGTGCTGTTCTTCAGAGAGGGCCGCGGCTCTGAGCGCGAGGTTCCAGTCACGAACAGCAGTGAGCGCGCGCAGAGCCCTGTGCTGTTTCCCGGTCTGCCGCGGCGCATCGCGGCCGGCGGCGTGGCGCGCTGGAAGAGGCGCATCTACGTCCTGGGGGGAGAGAACGGCTCACGCTTCTATGACAGTATTTACTGCTGGAAACCAGGCTGGCGCAGCTGGGTGCAGCGCCGCGAGAAGCTGCCGGGCGACACAGTCAGTCAGTTTGGGTGCACCACCCTCAAGTTCCCCAAGAAGCACGTGCTGAGCCGCCTGAGGGCCGCGAGGGAGAGCGCTGCGTCCTGAGGGCCGGGAGGGAGAGCGCTGCGTCCTGAGGGCCGCGAGGGAGAGCGCTGCGCCCTGAGGGCCGCGAGGGAGAGCGCAGCGCCCTGAGACGACTCACAGAACGGCGCTGAGTCTCAGTTTACAGGATTAAGCCCCTTTCACAACAGCATATGGTTTGGGACTGTTGGGGCGAAGAGGGAATAGACGTCTGAAGTCAGAGCTCTGGGTTTACTGCTCAGTCTATGGTCTCATGTCTCTCTCTGGTCTCTCTCTGGTCTCTCTCTGGTCTCTCTCTGGTCTCTCCCTCTCTCTGGTCTCTCTCTCTGGTCTCTCCCTGGTCTCTCTCTCTCTCTCTCTGGTCTCTCTCTCTGGTCTCTCCCTGGTCTCTCTCTCTCTCTCTCTGGTCTCTCTCTCTGGTCTCTCCCTGGTCTCTCTCTCTCTCTCTCTGGTCTCTCTCTCTGGTCTCTCTTTCTGGTCTCTCTCTCTGGTCTCTCTCTGGTCTCTCTCAGATTGTTCTCACTTCTCTTTCTGTGATTTATTATTTATTTTGAATCTTTTATTGTTCAATTTTAATTCAATGCATTGTTTGGGTTTATGTATTTATTGATGGAGCCACAGTCGCCCTGGGGCAGACTAACACTGGAGTGAATTGTGTGTGACACAGTATTGGCAAACTTGGGGTGGACCCAGCTTTAAAGTTACAAACCCCAGCTTTTGGACCTGCTTGAGAACCACTCTTTATAATGTGTTTTGAACTTCTCTGGGAAAAGGGACTGATAATCATTACTGGTGAAAGCCGGAGCTGGCAGCCACTCTCCGGCCATCCGCCCTGGGGCAGCTGTGGCCTCTTCAGGTGGGATTTCAGACTTCACTGGAGAATCGCTCTGAGCCAAAATAGGACAAATGTGGAATGTATTTGTTCAATAAAAACTTCTGACCAACGTTTCTCACAAAAACTTGTCTTCTATCGTCATTTTAACCGTGGAGCAGGAGGTCTGTGGTTCAATCCCCAACTTCTTTGTCAGTGGTTTGTATATTCTACCTGTGTCTTTGTGCACTTTATAACTTAGGGCCCAGTATTAAAGACTGGGACTTAGGCCGCTCCCAGGCGGGGAAGGGGGTGCAGGTCCCATGGTGAAGAAGCATGATGAAAGAGGCAAGATTCAGAGGTCCCGTCATCACGCACTGTCTCAATGGTACAGTGGGTGAAAAACAATGAGGACAGTGCTGTTACCAGACTTCTCCAGCAGGGGGCTGCATATGTTGCGTCACTGACAATCTTCCCTGAGTCTCCATCTTATAAGATGCCATTTGTCCTTCTACTACAACATCAACAATATTGGTGATAGCTCCATTGTGCTCACATTAAATGGGATTAATTTACTTGATAGAAAATGTAATAATCACCATATCCGTCAAATGTTTCAAAGTCATAACAAAATCCCTCCTAGGAGTAAATTTTTTTGGAACTCCTTAATAGAGGAAATAGCCTGGAAGAAAACCTGGCTATTGCCATATAAATACTGCACTACAAACAAAATGAAGGAAGTTCATTTTAAGATTGTTCTACCCTGTCAACTTGGTCGTCTCAAAGTTTGCAGATATTTCCCCCTATGTTTAAGTGATGTTAAAAATGTTATGAACTCACTGCAGTATGTAATGAATAAGAAAAGCAAACGACTCCTGACTGTTAAAGGACTTCTTCGATGAAATTCCCTGACACGGACTACTGAACTTTTTTTTATTTTTTTGGTTTATTAATGTAATTTTATTTTATATATCGTATTTTGTTATTTTAGTATGAGCTCTCTATTTTCAGATGTCTCATCTTTGACGATTGATGTAAATGGAAAATAATAACATTTTGAAAAAAATAATAAAAAAAGAACCATCTGCTGAAATAATGACTGTTTTAATGTAGAGACTGTCTGCTTCCTGGACGTGGATGAGGAGCTAATACCATAACGCAGGAGCTTGGAGTGAACTTTATGACTCAAGAACCCAGCAGAAGTCGGTTGTTTTGTGACCACATGCAAATTGTATAATATTATAACTTAATATGCTTCATTTACACACCTTAAAAATAATAGTGCTTTTATTGATAAATAAGATTAAATTCATGTTGAAACTGTAAATATGATCACATTAACACATAACGCCAGCGTGCTCCTCCCACGTGACCTGTCAGTATTACCAACATGGCGGCCTCCTTCAGCTGTCGGCTCCAGGGGTCTCTCTATGCCCTCTCCCCGGCTCTGAGGTCCTGCTCGCGGCTCAGCCTGGCTCTCACACACCGCTGCTGTCATGGAGCTCCCCCCAGCAGCCTGTACGCTCACGCCCGGGAGGGATACAGCCACAAACCGGAGCTGGACATGGACCGAGTCTGCGCGGAACCGGAGGCCGTGGTCCGGAACGTGGAGCGGCGTAAAGGAGAGCTGAGAGGAGAGGACGTCTGGAGGATCGTGAGGCTCACTTTATTATCGTTATTATACAGAGAATATACAAAGAGAGAGAGAGTTCTTGTTGTGCTTTGAAAGTTACGTCTCTCAGCTTTAATGACTCGGTGTTTGCGTGTTTTCAGGTGGAGCTGTGGAAGAAGCTGCAGGCAACGAAAGCAGAGATCTCAGCTTTAGAGGAACATAAGAAAGTCATCAGCCAGACAGTCAAAGAACTAGTGGTGAGAGAGACCAGAAAAAGACCAGAGAGACGTCCTGCCTCTGCCACTAGATGGAGTGTGTCTCATCTGTTCTCCCACATCATGTACTTGTCTCTTCTGTTTTCACAGAGCAAACATGAGAAGAAGACTCTGGCCACTGTAAGTGCAAGAATCTATTCAATTTATTTGTGAATCTTCCTAAATCATAGCAGCAGTCGTCTCTGAGGACTTTACAAAGTTGTGGATTCAACTGATGAGAAAATCAAACACGATGTAATTACAACAAACACATTGGACTGAGGCTGTAGACCCTGGACTGAGGCTGCTGTAGACCCTGGACTGAGGCTGCTGTAGACCCAGGACTGAGGCTGTAGACCCAGGACTGAGGCTGTAGACCCAGGACTGAGGCTGTAGACCCAGGACTGAGGCTGTAGACCCAGGACTGAGGCTGTAGACCCAGGACTGAGGCTGTAGACCCAGGACTGAGGCTGTAGAACCAGGACTGAGGCTCTAGAACCAGGACTGAGGCTGTAGACTGAGGCTGTAGACCCAGGACTGAGGCTGTAGACTGAGGCTGTAGACCCAGGACTGAGGCTGTAGACTGAGGCTGTAGAACCAGGACTGACGCTGTAGACCCAAGACTGAGGCTGTAGACTGAGGCTGTAGAACCAGGACTGAGGCTGTAGACCCAAGAGTGAGGCTGTAGACTGAGGCTGTAGACCCAAGAGTGAGGCTGTAGACCCAAGAGTGAGGCTGTAGACCCAAGAGTGAGGCTGTAGACCCAAGAGTGAGGCTGTAGACCCAAGACTGAGGCTGTAGACCCAAGAGTGAGGCTGTAGACCCAAGACTGAGGCTGTAGACCCAGGACTGAGGCTGTAGACCCAGGACTGAGGCTGTAGACCCAGGACTGAGGTTGTAGACCCAGGACTGAGGCTGTAGACCCAGGACTGAGGCTGTAGACCCAGGACTGAGGCTGTAGACCCAGGACTGAGGCTGTAGACCCAGGACTGAGGCTGTAGACCCAGGACTGAGGCTGTAGACCCAAGACTGAGGCTGTAGACCCAAGACTGAGGCTGTAGACCCAAGACTGAGGCTGTAGACCCAAGACTGAGGCTGTAGACCCAAGACTGAGGCTGTAGACCCAAGACTGAGGCTGTAGACCCAAGACTGAGGCTGTAGACCCAGGACTGAGGCTGTAGACCCAGGACTGAGGCTGTAGACCCAGGACTGAGGCTGTAGACCCAGGACTGAGGCTGTAGACCCAGGACTGAGGCTGTAGACCCAGGACTGAGGCTGTAGACCCAGGACTGAGGCTGTAGACCCAGGACTGAGGCTGTAGACCCAGGACTGAGGCTGTAGACCCAGGACTGAGGCTGTAGACCCAGGACTGAGGCTGTAGACCCAGGACTGAGGCTGTAGACCCAGGACTGAGGCTGTAGACCCAGGACTGAGGCTGTAGACCCAGGACTGAGGCTGTAGACCCAGGACTGAGGCTGTAGACCCAAGACTGAGGCTGTAGACCCAAGACTGAGGCTGTAGACCCAAGACTGAGGCTGTAGACCCAAGACTGAGGCTGTAGACCCAAGACTGAGGCTGTAGACCCAAGACTGAGGCTGTAGACCCAAGACTGAGGCTGTAGACCCAAGACTGAGGCTGTAGACCCAAGACTGAGGCTGTAGACCCAAGACTGAGGCTGTAGACCCAGGACTGAGGCTGTAGACCCAGGACTGAGGCTGTAGACCCAGGACTGAGGCTGTAGACCCAGGACTGAGGCTGTAGACCCAGGACTGAGGCTGTAGACCCAGGACTGAGGCTGTAGACCCAGGACTGAGGCTGTAGACCCAGGACTGAGGCTGTAGACCCAGGACTGAGGCTGTAGACCCAGGACTGAGGCTGTAGACCCAGGACTGAGGCTGTAGACCCAGGACTGAGGCTGTAGACAGACTGAGGCTGTAGAACCAGGACTGAGGCTCTAGAACCAGGACTGAGGCTGTAGACCAGACTGAGGCTGTAGACCCAGGACTGAGGCTGTAGACTGAGGCTGTAGACCCAGGACTGAGGCTGTAGACCCAAGACTGAGGCTGTAGACCAGACTGAGGCTGTAGACCAGAGACCGACTGAGGCTGTAGACCCAAGACTGAGGCTGTAGACCCAAGACTGAGGCTGTAGACCCAAGACTGAGGCTGTAGACCCAAGACTGAGGCTGTAGACCCAAGACTGAGGCTGTAGACCCAAGACTGAGGCTGTAGACCCAAGACTGAGGCTGTAGACCCAAGACTGAGGCTGTAGACCCAAGACTGAGGCTGTAGACCCAAGACTGAGGCTGTAGACCCAAGACTGAGGCTGTAGACCCAAGACTGAGGCTGTAGACCCAAGACTGAGGCTGTAGACCCAAGACTGAGGCTGTAGACCCAAGACTGAGGCTGTAGACCCAAGACTGAGGCTGTAGACCCAAGACTGAGGCTGTAGACCCAAGACTGAGGCTGTAGACCCAAGACTGAGGCTGTAGACCCAAGACTGAGGCTGTAGACCCAAGACTGAGGCTGTAGACCCAAGACTGAGGCTGTAGACCCAAGACTGAGGCTGTAGACCCAAGACTGAGGCTGTAGACCCAAGACTGAGGCTGTAGATCCAGGACTGAGGCTGTAGACCCAAGACTGAGGCTGTAGACCCAAGACTGAGGCTGTAGACCCAAGACTGAGGCTGTAGACCCAGGACTGAGGCTGTAGACCCAGGACTGAGGCTGTAGACCCAGGACTGAGGCTGTAGACCCAGGACTGAGGCTGTAGACCCAGGACTGAGGCTGTAGACCCAGGACTGAGGCTGTAGACCCAGGACTGAGGCTGTAGACCCAGGACTGAGGCTGTAGACCCAGGACTGAGGCTGTAGACCCAGGACTGAGGCTGTAGACCCAGGACTGAGGCTGTAGACCCAGGACTGAGGCTGTAGACCCAGGACTGAGGCTGTAGACCCAAGACTGAGGCTGTAGACCCAAGACTGAGGCTGTAGACCCAAGACTGAGGCTGTAGACCCAGGACTGAGGCTGTAGACCCAGACTGAGGCTGTAGACCCAGACTGAGGCTGTAGACCCAGACTGAGGCTGTAGACCCAGGACTGAGGCTGTAGACCCAGACTGAGGCTGTAGACCCAGGACTGAGGCTGTAGACCCAGGACTGAGGCTGTAGACCCAGGACTGAGGCTGTAGACCCAGGACTGAGGCTGTAGACCCAGACTGAGGCTGTAGACCCAGGACTGAGGCTGTAGACCCAGGACTGAGGCTGTAGACCCAGGACTGAGGCTGTAGACCCAGGACTGAGGCTGTAGACCCAGGACTGAGGCTGTAGACCCAGGACTGAGGCTGTAGACCCAGGACTGAGGCTGTAGACCCAGGACTGAGGCTGTAGACCCAGGACTGAGGCTGTAGACCCAGGACTGAGGCTGTAGACCCAGGACTGAGGCTGTAGACCCAGGACTGAGGCTGTAGACCCAGGACTGAGGCTGTAGACCCAGGACTGAGGCTGTAGACCCAGGACTGAGGCTGTAGACCCAGGACTGAGGCTGTAGACCCAGGACTGAGGCTGTAGACCCAGGCCTGAGACTGTAGACCCAGGACTGAGGCTGTAGACCCAGACTGAGGCTGTAGACCCAGACTGAGGCTGTAGACCCAGGACTGAGGCTGTAGACCCAGGACTGAGGCTGTAGACCCAAGACTGAGGCTGTAGACCCAGGACTGAGGCTGTAGACCCAAGACTGAGAGGCTGTAGACCAGACTGAGGCTGTAGACCCAGACTGAGGCTGTAGACCCAAGACTGAGGCTGTAGACCCAAGACTGAGGCTGTAGACCCAAGACTGAGGCTGTAGACCCAAGACTGAGGCTGTAGACCCAAGACTGAGGCTGTAGACCCAAGACTGAGGCTGTAGACCCAAGACTGAGGCTGTAGACCCAAGACTGAGGCTGTAGACCCAAGACTGAGGCTGTAGACCCAAGACTGAGGCTGTAGACCCAAGACTGAGGCTGTAGACCCAAGACTGAGGCTGTAGACCCAAGACTGAGGCTGTAGACCCAAGACTGAGGCTGTAGACCCAAGACTGAGGCTGTAGACCCAAGACTGAGGCTGTAGACCCAAGACTGAGGCTGTAGACCCAAGACTGAGGCTGTAGACCCAAGACTGAGGCTGTAGACCCAAGACTGAGGCTGTAGACCCAAGACTGAGGCTGTAGACCCAAGACTGAGGCTGTAGACCCAAGACTGAGGCTGTAGACCCAAGACTGAGGCTGTAGACCCAAGACTGAGGCTGTAGACCCAAGACTGAGGCTGTAGACCCAAGACTGAGGCTGTAGACCCAAGACTGAGGCTGTAGACCCAAGACTGAGGCTGTAGACCCAAGACTGAGGCTGTAGACCCAAGACTGAGGCTGTAGACCCAAGACTGAGGCTGTAGACCCAAGACTGAGGCTGTAGACCCAAGACTGAGGCTGTAGACCCAAGACTGAGGCTGTAGACCCAAGACTGAGGCTGTAGACCCAAGACTGAGGCTGTAGACCCAAGACTGAGGCTGTAGACCCAAGAACTCTGAGGCTGTAGACCCAAGACTGAGGCTGTAGACCCAAGACTGAGGCTGTAGACCCAAGACTGAGGCTGTAGACCCAAGACTGAGGCTGTAGACCCAAGACTGAGGCTGTAGACCCAAGACTGAGGCTGTAGACCCAAGACTGAGGCTGTAGACCCAAGACTGAGGCTGTAGACCCAAGACTGAGGCTGTAGACCCAAGACTGAGGCTGTAGACCCAAGACTGAGGCTGTAGACCCAAGACTGAGGCTGTAGACCCAAGACTGAGGCTGTAGACCCAAGACTGAGGCTGTAGACCCAAGACTGAGGCTGTAGACCCAAGACTGAGGCTGTAGACCCAAGACTGAGGCTGTAGACCCAAGACTGAGGCTGTAGACCCAAGACTGAGGCTGTAGACCCAGGACTGAGGCTGTAGACCCAGGACTGAGGCTGTAGACCCAGGACTGAGGCTGTAGACCCAGGACTGAGGCTGTAGACCCAGGACTGAGGCTGTAGACCCAGGACTGAGGCTGTAGACCCAGGACTGAGGCTGTAGACCAGACTGAGGCTGTAGAACCAGGACTGAGGCTCTAGAACCAGGACTGAGGCTGTAGACCCAGGACTGAGGCTGTAGACTGAGGCTGTAGACCCAGGACTGAGGCTGTAGACTGAGGCTGTAGACCCAGGACTGAGGCTGTAGACTGAGGCTGTAGAACCAGGACTGAGGCTGTAGACTGAGGCTGTAGAACCAGGACTGAGGCTGTAGACCCAAGACTGAGGCTGTAGACCAGACTGAGGCTGTAGACCCAGGACTGAGGCTGTAGACCCAGGACTGAGGCTGTAGACCCAGGACTGAGGCTGTAGACCCAGGACTGAGGCTGTAGACCCAGGACTGAGGCTGTAGACCCAGGACTGAGGCTGTAGACCAGACTGAGGCTGTAGAACCAGGACTGAGGCTGTAGAACCAGGACTGAGGCTAGAAGACTGAGGCTGTAGACCCAGGACTGAGGCTGTAGACCCAGGACTGAGGCTGTAGACCCAGGACTGAGGCTGTAGACCCAGGACTGAGGCTGTAGACCCAGGACTGAGGCTGTAGACCCAGGACTGAGGCTGTAGACCCAGGACTGAGGCTGTAGACCCAGGACTGAGGCTGTAGACTGAGGCTGTAGACCAGGACTGAGGCTGTAGAACCAGGACTGAGGCTGTAGACCAGACTGAGGCTGTAGACCCAGGACTGAGGCTGTAGACTGAGGCTGTAGACCCAGGACTGAGGCTGTAGACCCAGGACTGAGGCTGTAGACCCAGGACTGAGGCTGTAGACCCAGGACTGAGGCTGTAGACCCAGGAGTGAGGCTGTAGACCCAGGACTGAGGCTGTAGACCCAGGACTGAGGCTGTAGACCCAGGACTGAGGCTGTAGACCCAGGACTGAGGCTGTAGACCCAGGACTGAGGCTGTAGACCCAGGACTGAGGCTGTAGACCCAGGACTGAGGCTGTAGACCCAGGACTGAGGCTGTAGACCCAGGACTGAGGCTGTAGACCCAGGACTGAGGCTGTAGACCCAGGACTGAGGCTGTAGACCCAGGACTGAGGCTGTAGACCCAGGACTGAGGCTGTAGACCCAGGACTGAGGCTGTAGACCCAGGACTGAGGCTGTAGACCCAAGACTGAGGCTGTAGACCCAAGACTGAGGCTGTAGACCCAAGACTGAGGCTGTAGACCCAGACTGAGGCTGTAGACCAGGACTGAGGCTGTAGACTGAGGCTGTAGAACCAGGACTGAGGCTGTAGACCCAAGAGTGAGGCTGTAGACCCAGGACTGAGGCTGTAGACCCAGGACTGAGGCTGTAGACCCAGGACTGAGGCTGTAGACCCAGGACTGAGGCTGTAGACCCAGGACTGAGGCTGTAGACCCAGGACTGAGGCTGTAGACCCAGGACTGAGGCTGTAGACCCAAGACTGAGGCTGTAGATCCGGGTTCTGGTTCTCCACAGCTCCCTCAGTACTCGGACGCTCGTCTCGGGGGCAGAGAGGTTCGTCGCAGACTTTCTGAACTGAGGCCTGAAGAGAGTGATCTGGAGGAAGAGTTCTACAGACGAGCTCTGAGGCTGCCCAACGACACACACCCAGACACGGTAACACAGACGGAGACACACACACACAGACACACAGACGGACGTTGTTTGTTTGGTTTCAGCCTGAAGGAGACGAAAGCCAAGCCCGAGTCCTGGAGCTGGTGGGACACAAACCTGGTACTAATACTTATATACTAGCACAGTGGTTCCCAAAGTGGGGGTCCCGACCCCCCGGGGGGTCGCGGGAACCCCTGGGGGGTTCGCAAGATGATTTGTACACAAACAAAAAAAAAAAATATTTTTTTTTTTGAGCAAATATAAAGGCCTTAAATATTTATTTAGCATTTGATTTGATTCAAAAGGACTACTTGTTAAATTGTGTTTGGAGACTATAATATATTTTAATAACGTTAGTAATTTTGTCCCAGTCATTGCAGCGTCAATCAAAATCATCACGTAACACAGCTCACATCATGCGCAGCGGCAAAGCGTGTCCTGCTGTTGTTTGCTAAAACTAAAGGTGTTTGGAGGCTACAAATAAATAATACCTGCTTTAAAATGAAACGTGGTTAATATCCACAACAGAAAAACCCGGAGGGGGAGAAAAGTCACTTGTATCAGGGGTCAGGCTGATGGTGCGAAGAGAGGGCAGAGGAGGGAGAGAGGGCAGCGGAGGGAGGGAGGACAGCGGTAGAACAGCGCGTTAAAGAGGCCCGGCTTTTCGGAGTCAAAGGTAAAGAGGTCCGCACATTAAAAGCGGGTGGCCGGTTTATGCCTTTACTGACAGTAACTTTGGAAAGAGAAGCCGCGGGGATGAACCGCATAAAGTAACAGCAGAAAGCGGCCGCCCGCTTTTAATGTGCGGACCTCTTTACCGCTGACTCCGGAAAGCCGGCCCACTTTACCGCGGTAGGAGAACGGTACCGCGGTAGGCGAGCCGCAAGAAATGCGCTCCACTTCTGCTGAGGAGGGAGCCCACCAAGCCCATCACTGTGTCACTACATGAGTAAAAATATGCAAGCCTCCTTTTTTGGGCTGGACAGTGCAGCTCGGTAGTGGCGCGAGTCTCTGCCTTACTCCGTATCAAGGAAATGCATGCTCATTTCATGTGACGGAAGGGATGTTGGGGGGGGGGTCGCGGGTTAGCAGGGCATTTATGATGGGGGTCGCGGGCTAAAAACTTTGGGAACCCCTGTACTAGCACATACACATGTATACTAGTACTGCATACATGTGTACTCGTACTGTATACATGTGTACTAATCCATACACACGTATACCAGTACTGTATGTATACTAGTACATATATACATGTATGCTAGTACATACAAACATGTAAACTAGTACTTCTTACAAATACTGTGTTTTTCTTCCAGAGTTTGACTTTAAGCCCAAAGGTCACGTGGAGCTGGGGGAGAATCTGGGACTGATCCGACAGAGGTGAGAGTACTGACACTAGTACTGCTACTGCTACCACTGCTACTACTGCTACCTACAGTATACCCAGCCTCTCTCAGCTGTGTCTTCCCCCTCCCCAGACACCACTCTCAGCTGTGTCTTCCCTCTCCCCAGACACCTCTCTCATATCTCAGGTCACAGGTCGTATTATCTGCGCGGAGCTGGAACCAGACTGCAGGTGGCGCTGCAAAACTTCACTCTGGACAAACTGCTCCATAAGGTAAAACTACTACTACTACTACAACTCTCCTCTGTCCTGTGCCTGATGCGTGTGTGACCCCCCAGGGCTTCATCCCTCTCACTGTTCCTGACATCCTGAAGGGGGCGGTGTTCGTAAGTCTCTTTTAACTTCTGTTTATTTAAAATGTTTATAACTGAAGGCTTCTGTCTCTTGTAATGTGGAGTGTGAGAAACCAAACCAGCGTCCACTTCGTCCAACCCCTTCAACTGTTTTTTTAGTTTGTGTCCTGTTTGTTGTTACAAGACACACACACACACACACATACAGGGAAAGACACACACAGACAGAAGCAGTCAATTCCAGACGCATTTCACATCAGGTGTCGTTGTGCAGGAGGGCTAATGTGTTGTGGTGTGTGTCGTTGTGTTGCAAGAGGGCTGATGTGTTGTGGTGTGTGTTGTTGTGTTGCAAGAGGGCTGATGTGTTGTGGTGTGTGTTGTTGTGTTGCAAGAGGGCTGATGTGTTGTGGTGTGTGTCGTTGTGTTGCAGGAGGGCTGATGTGTTGTGGTGTGTGTCGTTGTGTTGCAGGAGGGCTGATGTGTTGTGGTGTGTGTCGTTGTGTTGCAGGAGGGCTGATGTGTTGTGGTGTGTGTTGTTGTGTTGCAAGAGGGCTGATGTGTTGTGGTGTGTGTCGTTATGTTGCAGGAGGGCTGATGTGTTGTGGTGTGTGTTGTTGTGTTGCAAGAGGGCTGATGTGTTGTGGTGTGTGTCGTTGTGTTGCAGGAGGGCTGATGTGTTGTGGTGTGTGTCGTTGTGTTGCAGGAGGGCTGATGTGTTGTGGTGTGTGTCGTTGTGTTGCAGGAGGGCTGATGTGTTGTGGTGTGTGTTGTTGTGTTGCAGGAGGGCTGATGTGTTGTGGTGTGTGTTGTTGTGTTGCAGGAGGGCTGTGGGATGCAGCCTCACGCTCACCGCTCTCAGGTTTACGCTCTGGACCCGAGTCGGAGTCCAGACCTGAACCTGGCCGGGACCGGAGAGGTGGGCATCGCAGGTACACAAAACACACACATGCTAACAATATTGCAGATCAGAGCCTAGTGTATATGTCATGTGTGCGTGTGTGTGTGTGTGTGTGTGTGTGTGTGCAGGTTTCTTCATGGACCACGCCGTGAGGAGTAGTGACCTGCCCGTGCGGTGCGTACGAAATATTCAAGGATTCTTTGAAATGTCTAAATCAGGGGTCCCCAAACCTTTTGCCTCCAAGGGCCAAAGTAAAAATGTTCCAGTGGGCCGCGGGCCAAATACACCGATATTATGCGTGAAACATAAATAAATGTGAATTTGATCAAGTTCCTTTAATTTTTGTTGAATGATTAAATGCATTAATTATTGTCTATCAGTGCAAATCACAGATGAATGAATGAAAACAACACAGTCTCAGTGAAGTGGAGGCTCCTGGGAAATATCAGAATCAGAATCAGAATAATTTTTATTGCCACGTAAGTAACAGGAGGTCACAGACTAGGAAATTGCTTTGGCTCAGTGCAACAGTCAAAAAGAGATAATAAATAAGAATAAAAAACACTTCTAAAGAATAAATTAAAATTTAAAATAGAGTTATGCAGGTTTGAGGAGACTACAGTACGGAAAGATTCCGGTCAGAGAATCAGGGTCCAGAGGAGGGAGATTTCTGTTATAATCAAATATATATAACCGGCTATAAATTGGGTCTATAATTCAATATTAAAAAAATTGGAGCAGATTGTCAGATGCACATAGACGTCACGTAACTAATAATAAACTAGCAATAGAATGAACTTTGAACTATAAATTAGCAGCAAAACCAAACATTTCACATTAGAAAACTAAATGTAGGTACATCACATCACAAAGGATAAACTGAGACTCAAGAAAACACGAGTAAAGTCTATATGGCTAAAGCTGCACATATATATATCAACAAATCACACATGGTACTTTCTGGACATTAACGCACACTGACACAGGCAACAAAAGGAATGGCATGCGGCTGCGTGTTGCTCTGGCAATAGCTACGTGCTCAAGTACTTCAATATGCAAAATAAAAACCTAACACTAGGGGCGCACTTCTCTGATTAGCTTTCCTATACTTTCCTACAAGCCCAAAAGGCTCCATGGGAGATCCTCTCAAATTGATAAAACTTAAAATTGCTCAAAAAACCTCTTTGTAAAAGTTGATGTGAACCATGAGTGAGGCGTGTATTTCGATACAACAGTAAAGTATAAGCGGCAGTTCAGACGTCTGGGCTTGCCCGCGCGACCGCAGACACATGTCTGCGTGTCCAGCCAGCCTGAGGGACGCAGATAGAATCCCCCTATAGGAGCGGGAAAAGTCCGGCGGGCCAACTGAAATGGTCTGGCAGGCCAACGTTGACCCGCGGGCCCCACTTTGGGCACCCCTGGTCTAAATCCTTTGGGGAGCTATTTGAAAAGGTGTGGCGAGCATCTGGTAGCTCCCAAGCCACAGGTTGGAGACCCCTGCTGTATACAGATGGACAATGCTAACATAGACTGTATGGATCAAGCCCCGGCGATCCAAGATGGCGCCCTATTCAAATGAATGGTTGTGCTCAGTGGCGCTTTGTGACAGCATGGGGGCCTGAAAGATTAGCGGAAGTCGCCTGGAACTCGCAAAGATCTATGGGAAACTCGCCTGTATTTGGGCATCGTCTGGTCCTCCCGGTTCTGCGCAGTGGATGATCTCCCATAATGTGTTGCGCCAAACACGCGTGTGTGGGTCTCACACCGGGTCTCACGCACGTGCACAGAGGGGCTCGGCCGCGCTCTGACCAATCAGAGCAGTTCATCAGAGCGGGAGTTAGAGCGAGAGCCAGAAAGCAGAGTTTGTGGCACTAAAGTGTGGATTTAAACAAAACCGAAGGATTTAAGAAGAAAAAAAGTTCAGGATGACAAGGGACACTAAAATCCACACAAAATCCGACCTTTATGAAAGCTGTAGCTTCTCTGTCAGCTGAGGTTGAGTTGTTTTAGTTTACATTGAGATCTATGGGACTTTTTTTCTGGGTAGTCCACATGAATTTAGTCTGGTTCAGTCTGCAGTACCGCGAGAATCCCCCGAGCACATGGGTTCCTCAGCTCCAAGCTAGTAATACTCTATCCAGTTATTATAATAAATCCATGGAATGGATACACCGCCACATCAACCGTTTTGTTTATTTTTACACTGCATGTTACAGACACACACACTCTGATGCCTTTGTCTCCCCCTGCAGGTCTGTGTGCAGCAGTACATGTTACAGAGCTGAGACCGACACAGGACGAGAAACATGGGGCCTGTACCGTGTCCACCACTTCAACAAGGTACCAGGGAGAGCGGCGACCAGGGAGAGCGGGGACCAGGGAGAGCGGGGACCAGGGAGAGCGGGGACCAGGGAGAGCGGGGACCAGAGAGAGCGGGGACCAGAGAGAGCGGGGACCAGGGAGAGCGGGGACCAGGGAGAGCGGCGAGCAGGGAGAGCGGCGAGCAGGGAGAGCGGCGAGCAGGGAGAGCGGCGAGCAGGGAGAGCGGCGAGCAGGGAGAGCGGCGAGCAGGGAGAGCGGCGAGCAGGGAGAGCGGCGAGCAGGGAGAGCGGCGAGCAGGGAGAGCGGCGAGCAGGGAGAGCGGCGAGCAGGGAGAGCGGCGAGCAGGGGAGAGCGGCGAGCAGGGAGAGCGGCGAGCAGGGAGAGCGGCGAGCAGGGAGAGCGGCGAGCAGGGAGAGCGGCGAGCAGGGAGAGCGGAGAGCGGCGAGCAGGGAGAGCGGGGACCAGAGAGAGCGGGGACCAGGGAGAGCGGGGACCAGAGAGAGCGGGGACCAGAGAGAGCGGGGACCAGAGAGAGCGGGGACCAGAGAGAGCGGGGACCAGAGAGAGCGGGGACCAGAGAGCTTTTTAGTGAAAAAATATTGTACTGAACAGAGACCAAGTTGTCGGGACCTAACTTGTGGGGTTCCTCAAGGGTCAGTACTGGGACTCACATTGGGCCTCATTCACGAATAACTTCGTAAGAAACTACTCAACTTTCTTCTCAAGTTGTCCTTAAGTAGATTTCTAAGAAGTCCCCACGTGGGATTCATCAACGCACTCGTAAGCCGCTGAATTGTTCGCAGCTGTTCTCTCAGATTGATGAATCCCATTTCCTCGTAAGTAGAGCGCGCGTGCCAGGTGCTTCATTAGCATAGGTACTTAGCATAAGTAACCGCCCACTAATGCCCATATAAGGGACTGCAGGGCCGTGTGCAGACGGCAGAGGAAACAGCAACAGGCCTTTACACGGAGCAAAAGTCACCCTTTTTTCTTCTTTTACCAGACTGAGAATAAAGTTATAAAATGTTGACTTAAAAGTCAAAATATTATGATAATAAAGTCGAACTAGCAAAATTATGAGATTAATCTAAGAATATGATGAGATTAATCTCAAAATGTTATGAGCTTAATTTAAAAATATATTATGTATTATTTTAAAGATGAATCTCAAAATGTTTTGAGATTAATCTCAAAATATTTTGGACCCTGGGAGGAGATCCAGCGCGGACCAGCGCTGAGACCAATGCAGACCCGAGGAGAGACTGGAGTGACCAGCACACAGAAACCAGCGCGGACAGGAGAGACCGCATAGACTGGAGTGACCTGACTGGAGAGACCGGTGCGCAGAGACCAGCGCGGACCGAAGAGAGACCGCATAGACCAGACTTGAGAGACCAGCGCGGATCCGTATGGAGAGACCAGTGCAGACCAGTATAGATCCATGGGAGAGACTAGTGCAGACCCGTATATGGGAGAGACCAGTGCAGACCCGTATAGATCCATGGGAGAGACCAGTGCAGACCCGTATAGATCCATAGGAGAGACCAGCGCAGAGACTCAGCGCGGACCCAGTAACCTCCTGCAGCAGCAGTATATATGCCGTTGTTCTGTGGCCCGTGGATAAAGAAATGCCCCCTATAAATAGGAAGGGGTCACTAATACACGGCAAGATTTCCAATGTATTTCATAAAGCGTTGGCACATTTCATTTCAAAATGAATTAAAAAGTAGGCCAGATCTGCAGTGAAAAAGGCGGTATATAAATAAAGATTACTAATAAAGATTACTACAAATAAATAAATACATACATCGATATGACGGACATATCACTGGAATGTTGTATTTTTATTCAACTTCACCAAAGAGGACAACCCCGGCGTGTGAACATGTCGGCACTGAATGCGTACGAGTGCTCCTGAGGACTCGTAGGATTTGTACTTGCCCAAGAGAAATTCTGGTTACGAGAAATATTCGTGAATGCCACTTTCTTCGTAAAAACCGCGTAAGTAGGATTTACGTACAAATCTGTTCCTAAGAACCGTTCGTGAATGAGGCCCATTGTTCATAAGTGGGTGATGTCTCCTAATGTTCTCTAAATTTCACCTGGTGCTTAATGGTTGTGTAGTAGTCTCAGCGCTAACACAAGGGTCTGTGTTTCAGGTGGAGATGTTTGCAGTGACGGCGGATGAGACGGGACAGGAGAGCGCAGAAATGTTAGACGAGTTTGTGAGTCTGCAGAAAGAGCTGTTCTCTGAGCTGGAGCTGCACTTCAGGTAAAACTCTGACCAGGGAGAGAGAGAGACCAGAGGGAAAGAGAGAGCAAGCAGAGAGAGAGACCAGAGAGAGAGGCCAGGAAGAGAGAGAGAGACACCAGAGAGAGGCCAGACAGAAAGAGAAGCCAGAGAGAGAGAGAGCCCAGAGAGAGAGAGCCCAGAGAGAGAGAGCTCAGAGAGAGAGAGCAGAGAAGGAGAGGGACCAGAGAAAGAGTAGATTGAGTGAGAGATACCAGAAAGAGAGAGCAGAGGGAGAGAGACCAGAGAGGCAAGTGTTTGCAGAACGTCTCCGTCACAAGGCGAGTTAGAGGCCCAGTAATGGTTTATAAGTCCATGTGTTTGTGATCAGAGTGCTGGACATGCCCACACAGGAGCTGGGGGCTCCTGCCTACAGGAAGTTCGACATTGAGGCCTGGATGCCAGGACGAGACAGCTACGGAGAGGTGAGACTGAGGCAGAGACTGAGGCAGAGACTGAGGCAGAGACTGAGGCAGAGACTGAGGCAGAGACTGAGGCAGAGACTGAGGCAGAGACTGAGGCAGAGACTGAGGCAGAGACTGAGGCAGAGACTGAGGCAGAGACTGAGGCAGAGACTGAGGCAGAGACTGAGGCAGAGACTGAGGCAGAGACTGAGGCAGAGACTGAGGCAGAGACTGAGGCAGAGACTGAGGCAGAGACTGAGGCAGAGACTGAGGCAGAGACTGAGGCAGAGACTGAGGCAGAGACTGAGGCAGAGACTGAGGCAGAGACTGAGGCAGAGACTGAGGCAGAGACTGAGGCAGAGACTGAGGCAGAGACTGAGGCAGAGACTGAGGCAGAGACTGAGGCAGAGACTGAGGCAGAGACTGAGGCAGAGACTGAGGCAGAGACTGAGGCAGAGACTGAGGCAGAGACTGAGGCAGAGACCCTCTTGTTGCAGATTTCCAGCGGCTCGAACTGCACAGACTACCAGAGCCGTCGCCTGAACATCCTGTATGAGAAAGAGAACGGATTTCTGAGATATGCTCACACGGTACGAGAGCAGAGAGCGAGCAGAGAGAGACCCTATTGGTTTTACTAATGTTGTGGTTTGTTATGTCTCCAGGTGAACGCCACAGCCTGTGCCATCCCCCGAATGATCATCTCTCTCCTGGAGACTCACCAGACCAGAGTGAGTGTGTCTCTGTGTGCGAGTGTGTGCGTCTCTGTGTGTGTGTGTCTCACTCCCTCTGTCTGTGTGTGTGTCTGACCTTCCTGTGTGTGTATGTGTGTGTGTTTGCCTTCCTCTCTGTTGTGTGTATGTGTGCCTCTGTATGTGTGCGTCTCACTCCCTCTGTCTGTGTGTGTGTGTGACCTCCATGTGTGCCTCTCTGTATGTGTGTGTGTGCGGGTCTGTATGTGTGTGTCTGACCTTCCTATCTTGTGTGTGTGTGTGTGTGTGTTTGTCTTCCTCTCTGTATGTGTGTGTGTGAGAGACCTTCCTCTCTTGTCCAGGAGGGGGCGGTGCTTGTGCCTAAAGCTTTGCAGCCGTATTTTGGAGCAGAACGCATAGAGAAGCCGACGTACGGACCACTCAAGTACATCGGGCCAAACCAACAACACAAGTACCAGAGGCCAGGGACCAGCAACACAATTACCAGAGACAGATGAGACCAGCTACACAAGTACCAGAGAGACCAGGAGGGACTAAGGAGAGATGAGACCAGAGACCATGGAGAGCCCTGTCCCCTGCTGGTCTTGTCTCTATTGTCTTATCGTCTTCTGTTAGACTTTTGTTGCACCGACCAGACTCATATTGAATGTTTTTCTCAGTGATATTTACTGTGAAGAGACAGGGGTTAAATAAACTTTCATGATCCGTGTCTCAGTGTTATTATTGTTGTGTTCTTCTGCTGTGTCCATCTTGATTCACACATGTTTTTGAGCATTTGGACCAAGACCCGAGAGCGAGAGACCAGAGAGTGACCAGGGGTTAAACTGTCGTGAGACAGGTTAGTTTTACCCTACTGATGATGTGTTGTTGCAATAATCCTGCTGGCCTCTGTGAGAGACCAGAGAGAAAGAGTCAGGAGGTCTCTCATGCGTTTTACGTTGGAGAGACTATGTGTTGATGAGACTATGGTACCGCAGCTTTTACAGTGAGCTCCACCTGTCCTCAGACACGTGACACAGCTCGGGCACGCGCGCTGCTTCACATGCACGCGTCTCCCTCCTCCTCGTGCCCGCGCAGCTCATATTCCGCTCTCCTCAAGGTTACGCAGCAGATCTGTGAATATGAGGACCGCGAGTGTACTGCTGCTGCTGGCGGCAATGGAGGGTAAGTGTGTGTGTCTGTCTGTCTATGTGTGTGTGTTCTCTCTCTGTGTATGTGTCTCTGCGTTTGTGTGTCCTTCTCCTTGTGTGTGTCTCTCTCTGTGAGAATGTGTGTCTCTGTGTGTGACTCTGGTCTCTCTCTGTGTTGTGTGTGTGTGTGTATTTTAAGGCCGTTTTCTCGGTGTATAGATGGAACAATGTTGTGTGTTAGAAGCAGAGGATTAAGTGGCTAAACTGGGTTATGTAAGCGCGCATCCGAGGACAGGTGCGCGTGCACACCGGGCTCCGTGCTCCGTCCATGGATCTATGGGCTCCATCTGACTGGTGCTGATGCTGGTGTCTGAAGTAACCAGGTCACACTGTTGTGGAATAGACACCTCCAAACACTGGGTCAGTTTAAAGCTGGGGTTTGTAACTTTCAGAACAACAGAACTCTGTAGAATAAATGACCCCAGAAAGACCAGCGTTAGAAGAACCAGCTCTCAGCCCAAAGAGTCAAATAGTGATTCACATAGCTCTTTCTTAAACAAAAAGGTAAACATTTTTCTAATGAGATGAGAATGTTGTGATGTCACATTCTAAAGCTCAAAGTCAGCTTTGGTGTCACACGTGTTCCTCATCCTGTTACTGAGACCTGGAGCTGTGTGTGTGTGTATGGGGGTTCAGTGGTGACACAAGCCTGAGACTCTAACCTAGGTCCAAACCATGTGGAAACAGTCCCTCTGGTTCAGCCAACATCTGTATCTGCTGTTTGAAGCTTGATGGAGCTGGAGTTGGCTGGATGACACTGAGACATGTCTGTGTAATCACTATAACCATTTATTATCATAAAGCACTGTTCTCACACATACACACTGAACATTTTTTCAACAGAAGTCCTCATTGGTCTGAAGACAACAGTCATTAGGACAGTAATAATAGATTGTGATGTCACATTCTCGGAGCCAAAACATAAGACCACAGTAAAAAATTACAGTGTTGTGGATCATTGTCAGGAGTAGATGCAGTCATTTCCAACTTACAGATGTTTTCTCATGATAAACATGTTCTGTGTAAGACCGAGCCCTGCGAGTCACTATTTGACTCTTGGAGTGAGAGCGAAGTGATGGTGATTGCTCTCTGGTCTCTCTCTCTGTCCCTGACCTCAGACGTCTCCTCAGCTGAAGAGCAGGATAATCCTCTTGACAGGTTTAACTTAAAGCTGCACTAACTGACTTTGGGATTTTGAAGCCGTGGACTCGCTGGCCTCTCTCTTTCTGCTCCCCTCCCTGCACCCACGAAGCTATCGCCCCCACACACACCCACTGTTGTTGAGACGGAGCTAGTGTCTCCCAATATGGATTTGCACGTGGATGGCGTGACCATAGAACGATAGAACCGGGAAGCGCGGAGGAACGAGACTTTCTTTTGGATGGCTGTTTCGCTAAGTAAGCAGTAACCGGTGACGAAGCTTCAGGTTAGCTCCTCGGCTTGTTGTGCTAACTCAGCTGTCTATGCTAACAGACCTGCAGATTTCTCACGAAAGTGGGGGCCAGCGGTCCGCTGTGATTGGTCACAATCTGCGACCCGAAACACATTCTCTTCCTTGTTTCATCCAAACTCGATCTAAAATATAATGTCACGCCAGCCCAAATCTGCGCTAATTATTCTTCAAAAGGACGTATATCCCAATGCACTACATGGACATGGATAGCATTTTCGTAATGAATACAAAAATAAAGTCAGTTAGTGCAGCTTTAACACTTCTAAAGCCACAAGAGGAAGAGACCGAGACCTGGACCCAGAGAGACCAGAGAGAGAGACCAGAGACTAGTGAGAAAGATCAGAGCAGAGGGACTGTAGAGAGAAACCAGAGACAGACCAGTCTCTCGCTCTGGTCTGAGGCAAAACTTAGAACCTGAAAACCTGGACCTTATTGTTGCCTCCTTCAAATGGTTCAACATATAATGGGAAAATCATAATTTATTAATAATATGAAGTTATTATTGTCTTCAGAAATCCCAAAAACTTGAATGAGATCAAAGCACCCTGAAGCTCTATACTCACAGACTGAGCCGGTCTACAGTGTGTCCTCTGTTGTGTCTCACACTGACAGACTGAGCCGGTCTACAGTGTGTCCTCTGTTGTGTCTCACACTGACAGACTGAGCAGGTCTACAGTGTGTCCTCTGTTGTGTCTCATAAGGCACTACTCTAACAGACTGTGCTCTTCCTCAGTGAGCTGCCGGCCACTCTCTTCTTCCTCACTCAAAGAAGCTAAGGTCAGATCCTTTTGTTATATTAAAAATGCAAGTGACAGGTTTACCTGAACAACACAATATCGGCCGATATGTGTTTGGGTTAGGGGCTAATGCTAATGTGTATAAGGTATTGGCTAATGCTAACGTGTATGAGATATGGGCTAATGCTTATTTTCAATGTTATTTCATAATGCAAATATAGTGATATTGACAGAGAAGTCTTATTTTGAAGGGATTCAATATTTAGTTTTGTTTGTATTGAAAGGTTAAGAAGCATATTTACTGATTATTTTGTATTACTATTTTGTGTGTGTGTGTGTGTGTGTAGGTGGAGTGTATCATCCAGCAGACTCTGAGTGGAGACGATGCACAGGACGAGTGTGTACCACAGCTTGCAGGTGACTGAGAAACAGGAAACAGCTCTAAGCTGGACATACTCTGTGATTTTTAGTCTCTCTCTGGTCTCTCTCTGGTCCCTCCCTGGTCTCTCTCTGATCCTCTCCTCTTCCTGGTTCCTCAGAAGAGCTACAGGAGATCCAGAGACACCATGGTCTTCTTCAGGAGCTGCAGGAGCTGGCGGAGCACGGTACAAACTCACACACACTCAAATAGCATCACACCAGTGTTTAAAGCTGGGGTACGTAAGTCTCATAAGTAACCCTAATAATGCTGGGTCAAAAGAACCATTGAGGATTAAAACTGACCCAAATATTAAAATATTTAAAGTAGACGATGTGCTTGTACCTGCACTAATAATCTTCTAAATATTAACTTAAGGAATAGTACAGGTAATGTTTAAAAATATCTTCTCAAATAAAGATGACCCTTATTTCTTTCTTCAGAACAGTTGATAAGTGAATTTCTGTTGTAGAGACAAAGCGAGAGCGAGATGATGAAGACGAGGGCTACGAGGACGAAGAAGACGAGGGATACAACAGAGAGGACGAAGACGAGGAGGAGGAGTTTGGCGAGAGAGACGACGAAGAGGAAGGAGAGAGAGACGACGAGGAGGAAGGAGAGAGAGACGAGGAAGAGGAGGAGGAGGAAGGAGGGAGAGCCGAGGAGGAGGAAGGAGAGGCTCAGGATGAAGAGGAGGTGACAGAGCAGACTGAGGAGGATGAAGAGGTCCACGAGCTCATGAAGGAGGCGCAGAAGAAGAACTCAGAGACAGAGGTTCGTGACCATCGTTCTAACCAGAGACAAACCATAGAGCGACAATGAGAAGTGTGACATCACCACAGCGCTAGCCTTAACCAGTCCCTCCAGGATCTCGCGGGACATTATTGTGATTGTTGCTAAAATGCATGATTTTGCGAGACCTTTTTCCAAAAGTTGCAATGACAAGTTGGGATTTGTCATCTGGTCTCTCTCTGGTCTTCATAGTCTCTCTTTTTGGTCCCCTCCCTGGTGTCTCTGTTCTCTCTCTGATGGTCTGAGCTGTTTCCACAGGACGAGGAGCAGGGCAGGAGGCAGCAGGTGGAGAAGCTTGTGGAGAAGGAGGAGGAGAAGGAGGTCCAGAGCACACCCACGGCAGAGGCACCAGAGGAGGAGCTGAGGACCAGTGAGGAGCCCGGGGACCAGAAGAGGAGTGAGGACAGCAGCACTCCCAGCACCGAGACTCAGACTCAGAGCCACCGGTGAGTGACCGCTGTGTTAGCATTAGCATGTTCAAATCAAAGAGTGGAGCAGAGTAGAGCAGGGTTTGAATGTATTACATAATTCTGAAGGAGTTTCCCCTCTCCCTCTACCGGTTCCGCTCACGGTCCCTCTCCCGCTCAAGGCCCCTATCCCAGTCCATCTCCCAGTCCATCTCCCAGTCCATCTCCCAGTCCATCTCCCAGTCCATCTCCTTCTCCCGGTTTGCAGTGTTTTGGTTCGATGTCTGCAGAGTGGTTGAAACTGAAGTAAAGTGTGAGTTTCATTTTCAGAGTGGAGCAGAGTGAGACCGAGGCACCATCAGCCGAAAAGACGGAGCAGAAGAGGGAGATGGAGAAGGCCAGCGACGAAGCTACCAGACAGTTTGAAAGAGAGAAGGAGGAGCGACACGAGGAGGAGGAGGAGAAGGAGGAGCAGGATGAAGGAGAGGTGAGGACTGGTTTTACATTCTCAGTCATTGATTATGGAGGAACCAGAAAGAGACTTTAAAGAGACCATAAAGAGGCTAGAAAGAGATCAGAGTGAGACCAGAGAGACACCAGAGAGAGACTAGAGTGAGACCAGAGAGTGAGAACAGAGAGAGAGACCAGAGAAAGACTAGAGAGAGACCAGAGAGACAGACCAGAGAAAGACTAGAGAGAGACCAGAGACAGACCAGAGAAAGACTAGAGAGAGACTAGAGAGAGACCAGAGAGAGACCAGAGAGAGACCAGAGAGAGACCAGAGAGAGACCAGAGAGAGACCAGAGAGAGACCAGAGAGAGACCATTTCTTTCTTCACAACCATTATTGAGAGTTGTATTTTTTGTATTTTACTTGTATTTTGAAGTATTGTCTGTTTGTGTTTCAGGAGCTGCTGGACATCGAGTCTCAGCTGCGGAAAGTGGCCTCTGAGCTCAGGGCGCTGCGCAGAGGATAAAAACAATTAACAAACTGCTATAATGTGAGAGAGCGCCTCCTGCAGGTCACAGTCTGCACCTGCTCAGCCCCCAAACCCAGCGGCTATTCTGACCATGTGTACGGCCTTCTCCTGGGTTTTATTGTTAGCATTTTGTGTCCATGGATTTAAAAGCAGCAGCACTTTATGTTTGGACGCTTCACTGGTGCAGATGGTTCTGACCGATATTTTCCTATTAAGAACGAGTTTAAAGACATGTATATATTGGTTCATTTTAAAGCTGGGGGACGTAACTTTAGTCTCATAAGTAACTTATGTTCTTGGTCCAATAACAAATCAGACCACAACATGTTACTAAGAAAGAGCTCTGTGAGTCACTAATTGACTCTTTCGGCTGAGAGCTGGTCTCTCTCTGGTCTCACCATTTATATATAGTTAGGAAATATCTCTCAGAACCCTGCTGTATCTGGAGTCTCCCCCCGGCTCCTGTGTATATCCTGTATTATACTTGTGCAATAATATGAATAATAATATGAATAGTAATAATGTTAATAGTAATAATGTTAGCGCTGAGGCTGTTTTCTGACTGTTAGTGTCCGCAGTGTTCACCTGACACGAATGACATTTCACCAGTTTACACCAGAACTCCCAAAGCAGTCAATCTGACTGCTCTTAGCTTTGTTATTACTCAGAGTGTGTACCTCTGTGGTCTTCACACTTTTTCACTTTGGTCCTGGACTAGTTCAGGTTCTGGTGGTCTACCATAGAAGAGCCAGTTCTAGTTACCATAGCAACACATTGTTTACTGTTAGTAGTGAGCATTTTTTATTAATATTCACCAGTTTGAGCACTTTTAAAAAGTGATAAAAGGGAAAAAACTTATAAATGACTAACTTTTAACAAAAATGGTTTTTGGGGGATTTCTATAGGTTCAAATGGCAGCAGTCAAAATGTCTGCACTGGGAGTTCTAGTGTTAAAGTTTTCTATTGTGCGTGTGTGATTCCAACCAAACACAGAGAGCAACGGGATGCTTTCAGAATCTTGGTATTTCAGATGATTCAGATTCAGATTCAGTTTATTTGCCATTTGCAGTAAAAAAAACCACATTGGAATACATTAGCGAAAAGTCTCCAGTGTGCACAGACAAATACAGACATAAAACAACATTAAAAGACAAAAATAAACCAAATAAAACAGTAAACAAAAGTCACTGTGAAATCGATCGACTAAAACAGTTCAAAACAAGTGCAAATCATTAAAGTGCTCTGTTCACACTGATAACAGCTTCGTTTCATTTCGTCCCAGAGCAGTATCACTGAATAACTTCCATTTAAAACCAGGGATTTATAACCAGGGACGAAATGCCAAGATTTTAGCTCAAACTGGTGTACTTTAGTATGTGAACCTGGTCCTGGTCCAGAGGTGAACCTGGTCCTGGTCCAGAGGTGAACCTGGTCCTGGTCCAGAGGTGAACCTGGTCCTGGTCCAGAGGTGAACCTGGTCCTGGTCCAGAGGTGAACCTGGTCCTGGTCCAGAGGTGAACCTGGTCCTGGTCCAGAGGTGAACCTGGTCCTGGTCCAGAGGTGAACCTGGTCCTGGTCCAGAGGTGAACCTGGTCCAGAGGTGAACCTGGTCCAGAGGTGAACCTGGTCCCGTGTGATGTCACTGCACCATGTGGAACAGGTGTTTGGCTGCTGCACTGTTAAAATAACTGTTTGAGACCCAGGGGCGAAAGGAAAGACTGTTATAAAGTTCTGTTAATAAGATAAAACTGGTGTCAATGCAACAATATCAATAATATCAAATGGTTAAGGTCTAATAGTAAAGTTAATCGGTGGAGTCGGTGGACCTTCTCCATCGACTCCCACTGATGACTGCTGTCGTTGTGTCCTTGGGCAAGACACTTAACCCCACTTTGCCCAAAGCCCCCACTGAAAGATCAAGGCTATGCTCACACTCAGAGAGCAGCCGTCCTCCTGTGGACTCACCACCTGCAGAGGGTCAGTGAGGGGCTGCTGCTATGAGACTTGGGTGACCCAGAAATGGATTAAAGGGTAGAAAATGGATGGATGGATGGAGTAAAGTTAATAATCAGGATTATTAATAATATGTATTAATACTTATCTGTAGAGGTCTGAGCCTTCGCCCCTGGTTGATCTCGACTTTGCACTTCTAAAAAAGCCACGGAGGAAGTGGGACTGAAGCCATGAGTCGAACCAAGGATTTTAAAACTCTAACTGTTAAATCTAAATGTTCCAAAGTCTTAACGTGACGTCGTGAATGTGTCCAGGCCCAGTTCTGTTCAAAACTCACCCTTTTGTAAATAATGTGTTCTCTCTCTGGCCTCTCCTTCTTCTCTGTGGTCTCTCTCTCTCTCTCTCTCTCTGGTCTCTCCTTCTTCTCTATCTCTAGTCTCTGTTTTGTAAATAAAAAGGGAGAACAGGGTGAATCTGAAACAGTAACAACAGTAAGTGCTTAGAGCTACTTCAGAGCACAGACAAATGCAATAAGTGGATCCAGCAGGTTTTTCTACAGTAGTTTAGCTCCATGTCTCTCTTTCCCTCTCTCTCTGTGGTCTCTCTCCCTCCAATCTCCCTCTCTCTCTGTGTTCTCTCTCTCTCTTCAGTAGTTTAGCTCCATGTGTTTCCAAAGATTTGTGTTACGACAGAATGTAAGGAATGTCTTTTGTATGAATCGTAGCGCAGCCAATCAGAGCGCTATATTTGTGCTGATCCAATAATTAAACTGACTTTAACGACTTTTGTTGTCACGTTTTCCTTTAGAATATATTTGTAACAGAGAAGCAAGAAAGGTCCCTCTCTGGTCTCTCTGGCTTCTCTCTCTGGTCTCTTTCTGGCCTCTCTATGGTCGGTCTCTCTGGTCTCTCTCCCTCTTTGGTCTCTCTCTCTTTGGTCTCTCTCTCTTTGGTCTCTCTGGTCTCTCTCTCTCTTTGGTCTCTCTTGCATCTCTCTCTGGTCTCTCTCTCTCTCTGGTCTCTCTCTCTTTGGTCTCTCTCTCTCTTTGGTCTCTCTCTCTCTTTGGTCTCTCTCTGGCCTCTACCTAAAGCATGAGATGACAGAATAAATAATCTGATAGTGTTTAATAGACAGAGACAGTGCAAAATGAGTTCTCCTGTCCTCCTTGAGTGTCCGTGTCTCTTCCTGGTCTCCCTCTCAGTCGTTAGTGGGTGCTCCACATGGTGATGTGTACTCTGTCTCTGCCTGGTCACCTGGAACAACAGAAGTACCAGATTACTATTGCTACTGTGGTCGTAAGTATCAGTGTATTGAGAGTACTGCAGTGTGAAGTACTTGGCTGGTAGTAGTCATAGAGTCGGACCACAGCAGCTTTGAGGTTCTGGACTGGAGTCTCCTGGACCAGAGTCAGAGGGAAGGCGGCTCTCTCATCCTTCAGCAGCTGCGGAGTCAAACAGGTCTAAAGCAGGTCTAAAGCAGGTCTAAAGCAGGTCTAAAGCAGGACTAAAGCGGGTCTAAAGCAGGTCTAGTGCAGGTCTAAAGCAGGACTAAAGCAGGTCTAAAGCAGGTCTAAAGCCGGACTAAAGTAGGACTAAAGCAAATCTAAAGCAAGTCTAAAGCAGGACTATGGCAGGTCTAGTACAGGTCTAAAGCAGGTCTAAAGCAGGACTAAAGCAGGACTAAAGCAGGACTAAAGCAGGACTAAAGCAGGACTAAAGCAGGACTAAAGCAGGACTAAAGCAGGACTAAAGCAGGTCTAAACCAGGACTAAAGCAGGTTTAAAGCAGGACTAAAGCAGGACTAAAGCAGGTCTAAAGCAGGACTAAAGCAGGACTAAAGCAGGACTAAAGCAGGACTAAAGCAGGACTAAAGCGGGTCTAAAGCAGGTCTAGTGCAGGTCTAAAGCAGGACTAAAGCAGGTCTAAAGCAGGTCTAAAGCAGGTCTAAAGCCGGACTAAAGTAGGACTAAAGCAAATCTAAAGCAAGTCTAAAGCAGGACTAAAGCAGGACTAAAGCAGGACTAAAGCAGGACTAAAGCAGGACTAAAGCAGGACTAAAGCAGGTCTAAACCAGGACTAAAGCAGGTTTAAAGCAGGACTAAAGCAGGTCTAAAGCAGGACAAAAGCTGGACTAAAGCAGGTCTAAAGCAGGACTAAAGCAGGACTAAAGCAGGACTAAAGCAGGACTAAAGCAGGTCTAAAGCAGAACTAAACAAGGTGTGAAGCTGGACTAAAGCAGGTCTAAAGTAGGACAAAAGCTGGACTAAAGCAGGTCTAAAGTAGGTCTAAAGCAGGTCTAAAGCAGGATCAAAGCTGGACTAAAGCAGGTCTAAAGGAGGACAAAAGCAGGTCTAAAGCAGGTCTAAAGCAGGTCTAAAGCAGGACAGAACTGACCTCGCGGATGTAGACAAGGACGTGGTCGTTGTTGTGCTCCACACGGTCCACACGCTTTACAAACTGTAACTGAGACAAAGCAGACACACAAAGTAAAACACGCACACACACACGCACACACACACACACTTACATCTTCAAGAGACTTCTTCTCTGGGACAAACCCCGACAGCAGCTTCACGTCCAGGATCATCATGTTTGTGTCTGAGCTGTTGTTTTCTCCAAGGAACCTGAACACAGATACATGAACAGAGACATGAACACAGACATGAACACAGAGACATGAACACAGACATGAGCATAGACATGAGCACAGAGACATGAACACAGAGGGACTTGAACACAGAGACATGAGCGCAGAGGAACCTGAACACAGAGACATGAACACAGAGGGACTTGAACACAGAGACATTAACACAGAGACATGAACACAGAGACATGAACACAGACATGAACACAGAGACATGAACACAGAGGGACTTGAACACAGAGACATGAGCACAGAGGAACCTGGACACAGAGACATGAACACAGAGGGACTTGAACACAGAGACATGAACACAGAGGGACTTGAACACAGCGACATGAGCACAGAGACACGAACACAGAGACACGAACACAGAGACATAAACACAGAGACATGAACACAGAGACATGAGCACAGAGGAACCTGAACACAGAGACATGAACACAGAGACATGAACACAGAGACATGAGCACAGAGACATGAACATAGAGACATGAACACAGAGGGACTTGAACACAGAGACATGAGCACAGAGACATGAACACAGAGACATGAACACAGAGGGACTTGAACACAGAGACATTAACACAGAGACATGAACACAGAGACATGAACACAGACATGAACACAGAGACATGAACACAGACATGAGCACAGATACATGAACACAGAGGGACTTGAACACAGAGACATGAGCGCAGAGGAACCTGAACACAGAGACATGAACACAGAGGGACTTGAACACAGAGACATGAACACAGACATGAACACAGAGACATGAACACAGACATGAGCACAGAGACATGAACACAGAGGGACTTGAACACAGAGACATGAGCACAGAGGAACCTGGACACAGAGACATGAACACAGAGGGACTTGAACACAGAGACATGAACACAAAGGGACTTGAACACAGAGACATGAGCACAGAGACACGAACACAGAGACACGAACACAGAGACATGAACACAGAGACATGAACACAGAGACATGAGCACAGAGGAACCTGAACACAGAGACATGAACACAGAGACATGAACACAGAGGGACATGAACACAGAGACATGAGCACAGAGACATGAACAGAGACATGAACACAGAGACATGAACACAGAGACACGAACACAGAGACACGAACACAGAGACACGAACACAGAGACACGAACATAGAGACACGAACACAGAGACACGAACACAGAGACACGAACACAGAGACACGAACACAGAGACATGAACACAGAGGGACTTGAACACAGAGACATGAACACAGAGGGACTTGAACACAGAGACATGAACACAGAGGGACTTGAACACAGAGACATGAACACAGAGGGACTTGAACACAGAGACATGAACACAGAGGGACTTGAACACAGAGACATGAACACAGAGGAACTTGAACACAGAGACATGAACACAGAGGGACTTGAACACAGAGACATGAACACAGAGGGACTTGAA
Organism: Knipowitschia caucasica; assembly: GCA_964034765.1. Taxonomy (NCBI): domain Eukaryota; kingdom Metazoa; phylum Chordata; class Actinopteri; order Gobiiformes; family Gobiidae; genus Knipowitschia; species Knipowitschia caucasica. Next base: position 26,015,068 of record OZ035832.1, on the reverse strand, counting down.
CACAGATTCTGGTTCTTACTGAGTGTGCAGCTGCAGCTTGAGCACGGAGGATCCACAGTCCATCTCTCGCTCCGCCTTCAGCCACAGAGTGTTCTGCTGAGGGGGCGGGGGGATGTGGTAGAACACGGACATCTGAGGAAACATCAGCACAAAACATCAATGTCCTGTTATTTGTTCCTGCTGTACGAAAAATGAGGTCAAGATTAGGTGGTGGGAGCCTGGAGGAGGGTGAAAGGGCTGGTCCGACCGACAAGGCAGTGACGGGGAGGAGGAGGGTTGCTGCATGAATGAGATTTCGGTCTGATGCTGCGTTTAAGAGTGGGTTCTAGAGGAGAGTGTGGAGCTGCAGTAATCTTTGTTCTTCTGTCTTCCAAACTGACCCTCTGCTTTAGCTTCATTACAGAAAGAGCTCTAGAGCTGCATTTGGAGTGGGCTCTAAAGTCTCCATAGGGTTTTGTAATAGTTTCAGAACTGTAAAGATGGCCTCCTCTCTAGAGCTGTGCTTGAGAGTGGGTTCTAGAGCTGTGTTTGAGAGAGGGTTCTAGAGCTGTGTTTGAGAGTGGGTTCTAGAGCTGTGTTTGAGATTACAATACAATACAATTTATTCTTGTATAGCCCTAAATCACAACAGAAGTCATCTCAGAGGACTTAACAAAACCATTGAAATCACCAACACAGATCAGAGAATCAACAGTTAAAACACATGAAGAATATGGAACACATGTTGAAAAATGTCATACATGTTGTAGAATGTTAAAGTGTCCTGGATCATCACCACAGTCCTTCTAGTTACTAACTATCCAACAGACCCTCCTGAATCGGCAAGGAAAAACCCACTCCAGTGGGAAAAAAGTGAGAAACCTCGGGGAGACCCATAGTTTGAGAAAGGTATCCGATCCCACGGACGGACGGGCTATAAACCCAGGACCTAAGCTACAGAACATGGACCAGTGGCCTTTGAATGTGGACAGGTCCGGTACAGGACTGAAGAACTCCCAACCCAAGCCACTCTAGTGGGTTCTAGAGCTGTGTTTAAGGGTTCTAGAGCTGTGTTTGAGAGGGTTCTGGAGCTGTGTTTGAGAGTGGGTTCTAGAGCTTTGTTTGAGAGTGGGTTTTAAAGCTGTGTTTAAGGGTTCTAGAGCTGTGTTTGACAGTGGGTTTTAAAGCTGTGTTTAAGGGTTCTAGAGCTGTGTTTGAGAGTGGGTTCTAAAGCTGTGTTTTTAGAGTGGGTTCTAGAGCTGTGTTTTTAGAGTGGGTTCTAGAGCTGTGTTTGAGAGTGGGTTCTAGAGCTGTGTTTAAGGGTTCTAGAGCTGTGTTTGACAGTGGGTTTTAAAGCTGTGTTTAAGGGTTCTAGAGCTGTGTTTGAGAGTGGGTTCTAGAGCTGTGTTTGAGAGTGGGTTCTAAAGCTGTGTTTAAGGGCTCTAGAGCTGTGTTTGAGAGTGGGGTTTAAAGCTGTGTTTAAGGGTTCTAGAGCTGTGTTTGAGAGTGGGTTCTAGAGCTGTCTTTGAGACCAGTCACCTGCACAGAGACACAGGCGCTCCCTGAGGCCTCCACACTGAACTTTCCGGTGGCGCCCCCCAGAGGTTGCTCCTGGTACAGCAGCTTGTTGCTGGGATCCACAGAGAAGGACAGAGACGTGGACCTGGTCTCATCCTGGACCAGGACTGAACTGGACCCATCTGGACTGAAGACCAGAGTGGAGTACAGAGAAAGGGCCTGCAGCGCCACCACTGTGTCCTGAGGGGAATTACACATGAGTTACTACTATGTGTGAGTAGTAGCAGTAGTAGTAGTAGCAGCTGCACTCGTACCTGTGTGGACTGGAAGCCTCCGTATTTGTTCTGTTGTCCCGTAAGCCAGCGGACAATCTTGGAGGCGTATCCCAGCTCCTCCGCTCCCAGAGAGGAGAAGGTGAGAGTGGAGAGGAGCACATAGGAGGAAGTCTCCACGGCCACCGAGGAGGAAGAGGAGGACCAGTGCACCAGGCCTCCTGCAACACAATCGCAGTACAGGCCCAGCAGGTAAGTAGTAGTTGTAGTCGTCTGTGTCTGTGTGTGTTACCTTCTAACCTGGCAAGAGCCAGATTGATGATTGTGTAGAACTCTAACGCGTTCTCCACGATATCAATCTGGGATTTCTCCCGGAGAATCCTTTCGGGGAAAGGAGGGATAAGCAGCAGAATACTTCAAGCTGATTGGGCGAAGTGACGCTGTGTGCCCGCCTACCAAGGTTGCCGTCCAGAAATGCACAAAGCGCCTCTCGCTGTTCATCTTTCAAAAAAGAAATTGGAGATTCTGCTAAAACTGACTTGATAGCCTCAGCTACGCGTCCGTCCTCCTGCGTAGCCATGTTTGTTTTGCTTTGGCCCGGCACTTCTTGCTTTCGTCAAACCCGGATATCCCGCCCTAAACCCCCAGACTGGCGCGTGATTGGCTCGCACACCCAGTGGTTCGACTCGAAAAGTGTAAGCGGGAGCGGTACAAGATGTATTCTCGAGTGTTTGTGAACTCACAAATACCGCGAGAATTCAGCTTGCAGGCAAGGTTAGTTACCTTCTTCAGTGGCCTGGGACTGCAGCCTCTGCAGCAGCTGAGCCCGAGTCTCTAGGTCTCCAGACAAACTGAACACATAAGCCATGAGCGCCGAGGTGTAGGAGCTCTCCACACTGAGGGAGTGGTTCTTCAGGCAGGACAGACTGCGCTCTACAACAGAGTCCTACACATACGCACACAAACACACACAGACTGTATATAGATGGGCAATGATATCCCGCTAGCTCATTGAAGTTCGGCCATGGATTTATATTAATATTTTGATAGGGTATTACTAGCTTATAGCTGTTCCACCAATGGGCATACGGAACTGCAGACTAAATTCATGTGGGTTACAAAGAAAAATGTCCAGCTCAAACTCAGCTGACAGAGAACCTACAGCTTTCACAAAGGTCAGATTTTGAGGGGATTTTAGTGTCCCTTGTCCTCCTGATCTTTTATTCTTGTTAAATCCTTTGGTTTTCTACAAATCCACACTTTAGAGCAACAAACTCAGCTTGATCGTCTTCCGCTCTAACTCCGCTCTACCTCTGCTCTGATTGGTCAGAGCGCGGCCGAGCCCCTCTTGCACGTGCATGAGAGCCACATGCATATTTGGCGCAAAGCTTGAGTTTGGCTCCTCTCTCTGGCTCCTATTGACTTCCATGTAAAATCTTCCATGTAAATCACCATTTTGACCTTGAATCTATGGTTTCTCTGCAATCCTGGTCTTCATATTGTGGTTTTGTCTATCGATATAAGCCATATAAGGACTACCAAATCAGAGACAGAGGCACACACACACACACACACACACACACACACACTCTGGACTCACGGTTCTTGACATGTTCATCTCCAGAAGAGCCGCAGTGATGTAGGCGCTGAGGGTGACGTCATCCGAGACTCCGCCCTGGACACACGGCAGCAACTACACTAAAGCTGGGCTCTACCAGGGTCAGGACTTATGGTTCTCTCAAGACTAAAGGTTTTCCCAGGTTGTATGGTTGTCCCTGGTTTTCCCAGGTAGTCCCAGGTTGTCCCACCTTCAGGCGGTTGTTGAAGAGTTTCCCTGAGGGCCAAAAGCAGCCATCAGGTCTCTGTCGCCACTGGAGCCAGACCCTGGACTGATGAATCTTCTCTGGGTCAATGTAGACAAAGGACTTGGCCTTAGAGAAGCAGCGCACCACGAAGGCAGTCAACCTGAGAACACAGGACAGGACTGTTAGTGTGTGTTCTCTCTCTCTCCGGTCTCGCTCTCCGGTCTCGCTCTCCGGTCTCGCTCTCCGGTCTCGCTCTCCGGTCTCGCTCTCCGGTCTCGCTCTCCGGTCTCGCTCTCCGGTCTCGCTCTCCGGTCTCGCTCTCCGGTCTCGCTCTCCGGTCTCGCTCTCCGGTCTCGCTCTCCGGTCTCGCTCTCCGGTCTCGCTCTCCGGTCTCGCTCTCCGGTCTCGCTCTCCGGTCTCGCTCTCCGGTCTCGCTCTCCGGTCCCTCTCTCCGGTCCCTCTCTCCGGTCCCTCTCTCCGGTCCCTCTCTCCGGTCCCTCTCTCCGGTCCCTCTCTCTGGTCCCTCTCTCTGGTCCCTCTCTCTGGTCCCTCTCTCTGGTCCCTCTCTCTCTCTCTGGTCCCTCTCTCTCTCTGGTCTCTCTCTCTCTCTCTGGTCTCTCTCTCTCTCTCTGGTCTCTCTCTCTCTCTGGTCTCTCTTGCTGGTCTCTCTCTCTCTCTCTCTGGTCTCGCCCCGGTTCACTCTTCATGAGGCCACAGTCTGAAAGATTAGCTCATTGTAAAGAGTTTAAGAACATAGCGTTTTTGAACAGGGGAAGACTCACCATGTGTTCCCTTCTCCATGACCAAACGCACTGTAACCTCCATCACTGTGTTTGTAGTTGAGCTGCCGCTGGTATCCTGCAACAGAACACGTACCATCTCCTCAGTCCTGGGTCTACAGCCTTAGTCCTGGGTCTACAGCCTCAGTCTTGGGTCTACAGCACTCAACAAGCCGCTTTTTTCTTTTTCATAATAATAATGAATCTTCTAATGAATCATGTTCCAGCTTCTTCCCTCTGGCAGAAGATATCGTTTGTTGAGATGTAGGACATCTTGTTTTGCTAACGGTTTAGGCACTCTAAATGATCTTTCCTATAAACTGTTTTAGTTTGATCGATTTCACAGTATCAATTGCTTCCTGTTTTGTTTGGTTTATTTGGTGGCCATTCTTGTGTGAAAGTCAGATCCCGTCAGACCTATGAAGTTGTGCAGGGCAGCGCCTGGTTAGTACTGAGATGGGAGACCTCTGGGAACACCAGGTGTGTGACTGCAGCTGTAAAGTGCTTAACTGTTGTTGTGTCCTTAGGCAACACACTTCACCCACATTAGAATGAGTCTGGTGTATGTGTTGGTGGTGGGAGGGGCCGATGGCACATACTGGTTGCCTCGCTTCTGTCAGCGTGCCCCAGGGCAGATGTGGCTTCAGTATTAGTTTATCACTACTGTGTTTGGAGAGAAAGAATTATCACATGTGAAGCGTCTTTGAGTGTTATTATTCATTATTATTATTAATTCCTGCAGGTGGCAGCAAAGCTAATAATATGTTTGAAATCTTTCAATCAGGATTCAGAGCTCCTCAAGCACTGAAACGGCACTAGTCAAAGTCACAAAGGACTTACTACTAGCTGCTGATAATGGACAAGTGTCAGTGTTGGTCCTACTGGACCTTAGTGCTGCATTTGACACAATAAACCACAGCATTCTACTGCGGAGGCTAGAATGTGATATAGGTCTCAGAGGAAGAGCCCTTGGATGGTTTAAATCGTATCTATCAGATCGGTATCACTTTGTGAATGTGAATCATAACTCGTCGCCTTTGTTCTGGAGTGGAATTTGGTGTGCCGCAGGGATCGGTACTCGGACCGATTCTTTTCACACTCTACATACTGCCACAAGGTAACATAATTAAAAAGCATGGAATTAACTTAATAAGCTGACACGCAGCTTTATCTGTCGATGAAACTAATTCAGACGGATCAGTTGAAAAGGCTCAGTGCCTGCATAAAAGACCTTAAAACATGGATGACTCTTAACTTTCTACAGCTTAACCCGGAGAAGACAGAAGTGATCCTACTCGGTCCAAAGCTCATGCTCGACTCCTTTATCAACCAGATAATCACTCTCGAAAATGTCAGCATAGTACCCAGCAACACTGTGAGGAATCTTGGAGTCATATTCGACGAAGAACTCTCATTCAAGGCTTATATAAGCCAAGCAACTAAAACAGCGTACTTCCACTTGCAGAACATCATTAAAATCAGGAATATCCTTCCTAAAAGTGACGCGGAAAAACTGATCCACGCCTTTGTCACCTCAAGGCTTGACTACTGTAACGCTTTGCTGGCAGCGTGCCCTAAAACCTCTTCTTTTCTAAAACCTCTTTTCTATTTCTTCAAAATACAGCAGCAAGGATCTTAACAAGCAGAAGGAGGGAGCACATAACTCCGGTGTTAAAATCACTCCATTGGCTTCCCGTGGAGTATACAATAAAGTTTAAAATCCTTCTTTTAACACACAAAGCCATAAATGACTTCTTATCTTCAAGACACGTTAGTGTCATATCAACCGAGCAGAGCACTGCGCTCGCAAAACGGCAGACGTCTGGTGGTTCCTAAGGTCTCAAAAAGCACTGTCGGCAGCAGAGCATTTAGCTACCAAGCTCCTTTACTGTGGAATCAGCTTCCCATCCACGTTAAGGAAGTAGTAGCCTGGTCGTACCACACCATAGTACAAATGACATTTCGTACTAAGGTCTGGACGTGCTCCATTGAGCTCCGTTTACAGGTGGGAGGAGTTAACTCCTTTTGCAGATTGAAACGATTGGATCTGAGTTTACCGTGACGTATGTAGTGCGCCCGAGTCTGTCGTTAGCATTTAGCATTTAGCCATTACCAAACTACAACCTTCTCGTTCGACGCAAACTCTTTGCTTCACCCACAACTAACTACAACACCTGCCTTCCGCGCTCGCTGATTGGTCGGTCGCCATTCAACCGATTGTAATCGCCAACACAAGGACTAGACCCAGACGTTACATGCAGTGAAATTAAATGATGATTTAACGGAGTGTACGGATGGCTAAGGCCAGGCTAAGGAAGTAGATACGGTCTCCACATTTAAGGCCAGGCTTAAAACACTCTTCTTCAATTTAGCATATGGTTAGGTTGTTTGTCTGGTTTGGTTTACACACTTTGTGTGTAATCCACGAATCCTTGGTGCTGCAGTTGCTAGCCTAGCCGTGGCTGCTGCTGTCCCTCCTTCGTTTGTACACGGTCTCCACATTCAGGGTAAGCTACTTTATCTGTCTGTATTATTAGGATTTTGACTGTAATCTGTTCATTGCTATTCACCTGTTGTCCCATTGTCTGTTTCATGGTGCGACGACAGGACCTCTGAACCTGGTCCTCTCCATCTACACCTGCGGACTGCCCTGCCCGACCCTGGGGAGCTGTTTCAGTCCTGCACCAGACCTGTCCACGTTCTGCGGCCACTGCCAGGGATTGGTCCTTGTTCTGAAGCTTAGGCACTGGATCATTAGCCCGTCCGTCCGTGTGGAGCGATCCCTCTCTCAATATGTGGGTCTCCCTGAGGTTTTTCACTTTTTTCCCAATGAGTTTTTCCTTGCCGATGCAGGAGGGTCTGTTGGACAGTTAGTGTCTGACAAAAAGGACTGTGGTGATGATCCTACAAAATGTATGGACATTTATCAACGTGTGCTCTATGTGTGTTCTATATTCTTTTGTGTCTTAACTGTTGATTCTCTGATCTGTGTTGGTGATTTCAATGGTATTGTTAAGTCCCCTAAGATGACTACTGTTGTGATTTAGGGCTATACAAGAATACATTTTATTGTATTGTATTGTATTTCTGACTAACTTTTAATAATAATAAAACCTTAACCTTGTTATTTAAAAGAAATTGAATGTCCCTGTGGGTGCTTCTACGTGGGCCTCACTAAAAGGAGGCTGAGGGATAGAGTGGCTGAACACAGATATGCCATTCGCTCCAATAACCCAAATTATCCTATGGCCAGACATTATATGGATGTCCATCATAGCCATGACTCCACCCTAAAGGTGTCAGGAATTGAGGTTATCACTCTAAATGCCAGGGGTGGTGATAAAATCTTACGCCTAAGGCAAAGAGAAGCATATTGGATCCATGCTCTTAGTGCTACAAAATACCCTGGCCTGAATGATGATCTGGACCTCTCTTGTTTTTTATAATAATTTTGTTTGTCTATGTTTTTTCTTGTTGCCACTATACTGTGAAGACGAAATGTCTCCCCCTTGTGTCCAAAAGGACTATGACAGCATGTGTCTCAATGTCCTGGCTGCACACCTGCAGTCAGACATTATAAATTGGTTTACTGTTTGTCTCTACACACACCCTGACGAAGGCGCAAGCCGACACGCGTTGGTGTGCTTTTTAATGTTTCTGGCCCATAAATAAAGCCATCTACTTTTGCAAATGATGAGTGCCTGGACCTGATTTTTCTCTTAACCTTGTTATATTTATGTACACTGGTGACTTCTGGAGATGTATTCTAATGTGGTTTTACTGCAAATGGCGAATAAATGAATCTGATAAAAAAAATGTTTGCGGGGTCTGGCCCCAGAGGAGACTGTTAAAAAATAGTTGATGACCCTTGGTTTACAGCCTCAGTCCTGGATCTAGAGCTTCCGTCTGGACTCACCACTGCTCAGGAACTTGAGGGCCTTCTCCTGGACCTCAGGGGACAGCTGGCCAGTCTCTTTCAGGTACTGCAGGATGTAGATGTTTGGGGCCAGAAGAGCCATGTTCTGCTCCCCACAGCCGTACGGCATCTTCAGGAGACCGTCCAGGTTCTTCATGGCTCGGCCAAGAATGTCTCCTGAGACACACACAGTGGGAATGTGATGCGTGTTTTTTGGGCTCTTGTTGGCTCTTCGCCACAAGGAAGACAATATAAAAGTAAATAAGTCTTCTAAAGTTGAAAAGCGAGTAGAGGACAAAGGAAAAACCATGGAGAGAGGGACCAGAGAGAGACACCAGGAAGACCAGAGAGGGGAAAGGAAACAGTAGAACAACGCAAAACTTTGAGCTTTATTCACCCAAACACAGCTCCTCAACTCGTTATGCTGACATTATGTACTGTGTGTGACGTCTGGAGTGTTAGAGCGTTCTTCCCCAGAACCACAAGTGAGCAGCAGCTAGAGACCCAGTTTGATTGGGTTGAAATGATCATATTAAGTCTTGTTCGCAAGGCGGGTTAGAGGCCCAGTCAATGTGTTGTTCTTACCCAGCACAGACACAGTGGCTCGGGCCGATCCAGGAACCACATTGTCAGGCAACGTAAGCTCCACCTGCTCCTTCAGAGACTCCCCTGAAACACACACACATCAACACACACACACATCAACCCGCACACACATCAACCTGCACACAAAATAATACAAACACACACCTTTTGGACAGAGGAGCCAGTTGTGGGCCACTGATACCTCGGTGCCTTCAGGCTGGAGAGCAGAGAGAGCAGAGTTCACAAGTGTGTGTGTGTGTGTGTGCGTGTGTGTTCTTTACCTTGACCCGCAGTGGTTTGGTGACCTCGTCCACTCGTCCTCGCTCTGGAACACTAAGGATCTCGTTCCCGCACTGAACCTGAGACGGAACTGCCTCCGCCCTCACAGTGATGTTCACTTCACCTGCAGGAGGAGAGTCTAAAGTAGGTCTACAGTAGGTCTAAAGCAGGTCTAGAGCAGGACTAAAGCAAGTCTAAAACAGGTCTAAAGCAGGACTAGAGCAGGACTAAAGCAAGTCTAAAGCAGGTCTAAAGCAGGTCTGGCCCCGGCTTGAGTTACCGAGAGCAGATGGGAGCAGGGTCCAGCTCAGGGTCTTGCGTTCGTTGGCACAAAGACAGGACATGTACTGGTCTGAGAGAGGAGTCAGGCTGAAGTCTGGAGACGGGTCTGAGCGGACGTCCATCTGTGAAGGAACCGACAGAAGATCTTCAAAACTGTGACTGAAGGTTGTGAAGTCCATCTCTCGAGGTCCTGGCTCTAAAATATTTTGTTTCTTTCACTACTTCAATGTGTTTTTACTCTGTCACATCTTTAGATCATATTTTTATTGCACAAAATCAAACTAAACCAGGTCTAAACCAGGTCTAAAGCAGGACTAAACCAGGACTAACACAGGTCTAAAGCAGGACTAAACCAGGACTAACACAGGTCTAAAGCAGGAATAAACGAGGACTAACACAGGTCTAAAGCAGGACTAAAGTAGGACTAACACAGGTCTAAAGCAGGACTAAACCATGTCTAAAGCAGGACTAAAGTAAGTCTAAAGCAGGAGCAGGTCTAAAGCTGGACTAAACCAGGTCTAAAGTAGGACTAAAGTAAGTATAAAGCAGGACTAAAGTAAGTCTAAAGCAGGACTAAACCAGGTCTAAAGCAGGACTAAAGTAAGTCTAAAGCAGGACTAAACCAGGTCTAAAGCAGGACTAAAGTAAGTCTAAAGCAGGACTAAAGCAGGTCTAAAGCAGGTCTAAAGCAGGACTAAAGTAAGTCTAAAGCAGGTAAAGCAGGTCTAAAGCAGGACTGAACCATGATGCAGGTCTGGAGGTAGTTGAAGACCGTGGCCTTCAGCTCGAAGCTCTCTCCTCGAATGACAGAGTAGGGCAGAGACAGCTCCAAGAAGAAGGGCTGGAACACAGTGAGCTGCTGCGGGGTTGCGAGTCCGATGCCAAGCTCTGGGGACAGACAGAAGGCCTCGCTCTGCCACGTGGTGATGGTGTCAGGTACTTTCAGTGGAACCGCCGTGTGGCCAGACTCTCTGAGGATCAAGAGGACATGCTTTTAGTCCCACTCAGACTTAAAGCTGGGGACGTGACTCTAGTTCCTGGGTTTAAAACAGTTTGGTTCAATCACTTGTTTTCACATCAATGTGTTTTTACCCCTGGACTGCCACCTTAACGTGGTGCCCCCAGACAGCTATGCTGTCTGGGGCTTCATGCCCCTGGTAGGGCCTCCCATGGCAGACAGGTCTCGGGTGACGAGTCAGACAAAGAGCAGTCCAGAAGACACCATGGACAGCACTCATACGAAACCAGTGACGTCGCCCGGCATGGCGCAGCCGGGGCCCCACCCTGGAGCCAGGCCTGGGGTCGGGGCTCGTAGGAGAGCGCCTGGTGGCCGGGCCTTAGCCCACGGGGCCCGTCCGGGCTCAGCCCGAATGGACGACGTGGGCAGTCCCTCCTGTGGGCCCACCACCTGCAGAGGGGTCCGTGGTGGCATGGTGCAGAGAGGACTGGGCAGCAGTCGAAGGCGGAGACCTCGACGACCCAGTCCGCACACCCAACAGCTGGCTCTTGGGACGTGGAACGTCACCTCACTGGGGGGGAAGGAGCCCGAGCTTGTGGGGGAGGTTGAGCGATACCGACTAGAGATAGTCGGCCTCACCTCCACACACAGCTTGGGCTCTGGAACCCAACTCCTTGAGAGGGGTTGGACGCTCCACTTTTCTGGTGTTTCCCGCGGGGAGAGGCGGCGAGCTGGGGTGGCCATTCTCATTGCCCCCCATCTCAGCCGCCACGTGTTGGAGTTCTCCCCGGTGAATGAGAGGGTCGCGTCCCTCCGCCTCCGGGTGGGGGACAAGTCTCTCACTGTTGTGACGGCCTACGGGCCTAACAGCAGTGCAGAGTACCCGGCCTTCTTGGAGTCCTTGGGAGGGGTACTGGACGGTGCACCGCCCGGGGACTCCGTTATTCTCCTGGGGGACTTCAACGCCCATGTGGGAAACGCCAGTGACACTTGGAGAGGGGTGATCGGGAAGAGCGGCCCCCCTGATCTGAACCCGAGCGGTGTTCAGTTGTTGGACTTCTGTGCCAGTCACAGTTTGTCCATCACGAACACCATGTTCGAGCACAAGGGTGTCCACCAGTGCACGTGGCACCAGGACACCCTAGGCCGGAGGTCGATGATCGACTTTGTTGTCGTATCATCTGACCTTCGACCGCGTGTCTCGGACACTCGGGTAAAGAGAGGGGCGGAGCTGTCAACCGATCATCACCTGGTCGTGAGTTGGATCCGCTGGCAGGGGAAGGAGCCGGTCAGACCTGGCAGACCCAAGCGTATAGTGAGGGTCTGCTGGGAACGTCTCGCTGAGCCCCCTGTCAGACGGACTTTCAACTCACACCTCCGGGAGAGTTTCTCCCAGGTCCCGGTGGAGGAGGGGGACATGGAGTCCGAGTGGACCATGTTCTCTGCCTCAATCGCCGATGCGGCGGCCCGTAGCTGTGGTCGCAAGGTCTCTGGTGCTGGTCCCGGCGGCAACCCCCGAACCCGGTGGTGGACACCGGCAGTAAGGGAAGCTGTCAGGCTGAAGAAGGAGTCCTATCGAGCCATGATGGTTCGGGGGACTCCTGAGGCAGCTGTCCAGTACCGGCAGGCCAAGCGTGCCGCGGCCCGGGCTGTTGCAGAGGCAAAAACCCGGGACTGGGAGGAGTTCGGAGAGTCCATGGAGCATGACTATCGGTCGGCCTCAAAGAAATTCTGGCAAACCGTCCGGCGCCTCAGGAGGGGGAAGCAGTTCTTTGCCAACACCATGTACGGTGCGGGTGGAGAGCTGCTGACCTCGACGGGGGATATTGTCGGGCGGTGGAAGGAATACTTTGAGGTTCTCCTCAATCCCCCCGTCACGTCCTCTGTCTCAGAGGCAGAGGCTGAGGATGCTGGGGCGGATACATCCATCTCCCTGGCTGAGGTCACCAAGGTGGTTGGTAGCCTCCATGGTGGCAAGGCTCCGGGTGTGGATGAGATCCGCCCTGATTATCTAAAGTCTCTGGATGTTGTAGGACTGTCTTGGCTGACACGTCTCTGCAACATCGCGTGGCGATCGGGGGCGGTGCCAATGGAGTGGCAGACCGGGGTGGTGGTCCCTCTCTATAAGAAGGGGGACCGGAGGGTGTGTTCCAATTATCGTGGGATCACACTCCTCAGCCTCCCCGGTAAGGTCTACTCCAAGGTACTGGAGAGGAGGCTACGGCCGATGGTCGAATCTCGGATCCAGGAGGAGCAGTGTGGTTTTCGTCCCGGTCGCGGAACACTGGACCAGCTCTATACTCTCCATCGGATACTCGAGGGTTCATGGGAGTTCGCCCAACCTGTCCACATATGCTTTGTGGATTTGGAGAAGGCGTTCGACTGTGTTCCCCGGGGTGTCCTTTGGGGGGTTCTCCGGGAGTACGGGTCGGGGGTCCTCTGCTGAGGGCCATCCGGTCCCTGTATGACCGGAGCCAGAGCTGTGTTCGCATTGCCGGCAGTAAGTCAGACCTGTTCCCGGTGAATGTTGGCCTCCGACAGGGCTGCCCTTTGTCACCGGTTCTGTTCACTGTATTTATGGACAGAATATCTAGGCGCAGCCAGGGGTCGGAGGGGGTCCGGTTCGGGGACCACAGAATTTCATCTCTGCTGTTTGCGGACGATGTTGTCCTGTTGGCTCCAACGAACCAGGACCTGCAGCATTCACTGGGACGGTTTGCAGCAGAGTGTGAAGCGGCTGGGATGAGAATCAGCACCTCCAAATCTGAGGCCATGGTGCTCGACCGGAAAAAGGTGCCCTGCCCTCTGCAGGTGGGTGGAGAGGTCCTTCCTCAAGTGGAGGAGTTCAAGTATCTCGGGGTCTTGTTCACGAGTGAGGGAAGAATGGAGCGTGAGATTGACAGGCGGATCGGTGCAGCGTGCGCAGTGATGCGGTCGCTGTATCGGACCGTTGTGGTAAAGAGGGAGCTGAGCCGAAAGGCAAAGCTCTCGGTTTACCGGTCAATCTTCGTTCCCTCCCTCACCTATGGTCATGAGCTTTGGGTAATGACCGAAAGAACGAGATCGCGGATACAAGCGGTCGAAATGAGCTTCCTCCGCAGAGTGGCTGGGCGCTCCCTTAGAGATAGGGTGAGGAGCTCAGTCACACGGGAGGAGCTCGGAGTAGAGCCGCTGCTTCTCCACGTCGAGAGGAACCAGTTGAGGTGGCTCGGGCATCTGTTCCGGATGCCTCCTGGACGCCTCCCTGGGGAGGTGTTCCGGGCACGTCCCACCGGGAGGAGGCCCCGCGGAAGACCTAGGACACGCTGGAGGGACTATGTCTCTCAGCTGGCCTGGGAACGCCTTGGGGTCCCCCCGGACGAGCTGGAGGAAGTGTGTGTGGATAGGGAAGTCTGGGCGTCTCTGCTTAGACTGCTGCCCCCGCGACCCGGCAACGGATAAAGCGGAAGAAAATGGATGGATGGATGGTGTTTTTACTAGGGCTGTCAAACGATAAATGTTTAGTTGATTAATCGCACAGAAATGGTGAGTTAACTCACGATTAATCGCATTTTTTAACATTCTATTTCAAATCCACTTGTCGTGGGTTACTTCAGGAAAAATACAGGCGAGCTCGGATTGCAGTGATTATTTGTGTTTTTATTTTCCCCAAAGTGCATAAAAATTGGTGTATGCAGTGCAGTGCATATGTACAGTGAATTTAGCAGGGAAAAACAACAGGTCCACTTGGACACAAAATGAATTATTACAAATGGGACGTATAAACAGAGAATACATATATGGACCCATTCCCTATTGGTCCAACACATAAAACTATACTCTACAATGAAACATTAGGCCATTATAAGTACATTTAATCTTGAGGACAATTCCCCACGCTCCCAGGGCGCATTTAACCCACCAGGAAGTATGGTCCTGGTTTGATCCTCACGCACAGATGCAGAGGAGCGCGACAGACCGGTACGTGTATGAATGTATGCTTAAATGTATTTCTAGCCCGCACAGTGTGCACCCCTGGGCGAACTAGTAACTGAGGGAAGAGAGGGACCGGAGTATGGATGATGCGTGTGGATGTTAAGCATTAATGGAACAGAGGGAAAAAGGGGTGCACGTGTTTAGAATGGCGTGTGTGTGTGCGTGCAGGTGCGCGTGTGGCGCATGCGGCACTAAAGTCAACCTTTACTTTAAAACTCCGCGCACGTAACTACAGACGGACCCGCTCCGTCACACCCCTCCAATTGAAGTTAAATGAGATTATCAAATGTAATGACACATTGTCATTCATACCAAATGTACATAAATCTGTTAAGATTTGCTCACAACCTCTTGCATTTGGGCACAACCAAGTTGTTAATGAAAGGGGGAAATTTACGTACCCCAGCTTTAATTCAGCGTACACTTTAGCGTAGGCCTGTCACGATAACAAATTTTTCTGAACGTCTCAGAAATTATTGCGATAAGCGATTATATTGTCGTTCTGAGATCATTTGCATCGATTACAATGATAATGCAGGTACACCTTTTCAAAGAGAAATAAACTTTTATTTTTAACGAATATTTAACGCTGGAACACAATAAATTAACAAACAACCAAAAACAATAAATAAAATAGACTCAGTCTCTTAACAAAAAATGACCAGGAATAAAACTGCCAGGACCTTTGTAAAGAAAATATGAAACAGATGCCTCAAATGTCAATAATTTCTCAGACTTTATGGCAGATTACGAGAAAGAAATACCAACATGTTGACTTTGTGTGGCTTAAGACAGGATCTCTCAGGAGTAGCAATGTTGCCAGCTGTGCTAAACATTCTCTCTGAGGTGGTGCTTGTTGCACAAATGCACATGTATTTTTGGGCCAACTTGGCCACCAACGGATATCTTTTTTGATTGTCATGCCACCACATCAAGTGCATCTTCTTGGAGGAACTTGGTCAGCTCTGCATCAGCCGGCACTCTTTTTGGAAATGCAGCCTGGGCCAGACTTGTAAGATGAGTTCTTCTGTTTTGAAGAAGGTCACTCAGCCTCTTCTTCTTGGTGGTTGCAGCAGCTGTAGGTTCATCCTCGTTTCCTTCAGCGGCTGTGCTGCAGCTCTCACCACTAGTACCTTCTCCTTCTGGTTCTAAGTCCAGTAACTCTTCCACAAGCTGATGTTTGGCATCCTCCATTGCACCTGCCTCCTCCATGCTTCCACAATATCTGGGATCCAAGATGGTGGCCTTTCTCAGGAGGACTTGAATTGCAGGTGAGCTGTATTTTTCAGTCAGTATCCTGCACATGTTTTGTTTAATACTGGCTGTCAGTGCAGTATCATCATGGCCTGGAGAGAGAAGGTCGTCTTTAATCAGTTCCAGCACAGGCTTAACTGAGGACACTGTGACGTATTTTTCCCCTGAGAGTATGTCTGTGAAGTCAGCCAGTGGTTTCATTGCTGCATTGATGGATTCCAACACAGAAACATCCTGCCAGGTTGGGTTGAGGTGGCCATGTTTTCTGTCTTCAACCAGGACACGTCTTATGGCCGGGAGTTGCTCCAGCACCCTCTCTACCATCTTCTGCTTAGTTCCCCATCGTGTGACAACATCCTGTGAGAAAGAGAATATTGATCTTATTCATTAGTTAGTTTATATCGACATGCTTTAATACTTTTTATGTTTCCATCATTTATAATTATTAATTGTTTCCATATTATTTTTATATGCTAGTGCAGACTACTACCAGTTATTCTATAAGTCCACAATCAGGCTACTATGAAATAAAAAATAAAAACACTTTAAAATTCAATGAATTTAAGTAACATCACTCACCAGTATTAGACTGTGTTGGGGGAGATTAGCCTCACTCTGTGCCTTCCTCAGGTCTCTCCTCTTAAGCCAGCTCAGGTTGAATGTGTTGACCAAACTTTTACAGAGTCCTATGGCATGAGCTGTCCGATCTTTGTTGCTGTCCAGACCATGGGACACAGCGAGATGGAGGTTGTGGCCAAAGCAATTAAGCCATGGCCAGCCAAGATTTCTTATTGCAGCAACAATGTTAGCACCATTGTCTGTAGTGATGCAAACTAGTTTGTGCTCATCCAGTCCCCAGTCTGCTAAAGCACACTTCAAGTTTTCTCCAAGGGTGTCAGCAGTATGATTATCTGGAACATATCTGGTCTCTAAACACTTGGAATGCAGTGTCCAGTTAGCAGTTATGTAGTATATAGTCAAGCTCATATAAGGGGTCATGTTTGAACTTGACCACATATCTGTAGTGGCAGAGTAAAATTTGATGTCTTTGATCTCCTTAAGTATGTCGTCTTTCACGGTGTTGTACAATTGTGGAATTGCCGTTTGTGACACATATGTTCTCCCTGGCAATTCATACTGTCTGTCAAATGTTTGCAGCATTCGTTGAAATGCTGGCTTTTTGACGATGCTAAAGGGCTGCATCTCTTTAGCAATGAAGCGAACTACACTGTCCGTGAGTGTAATCCATTTCGCACTGTCCTGTTTGTACTTAGTTTGTCGACTAAACGCCCCAGCAACTGTGCACTGTCGGGAAGAGGAAGACGGCCCACTTGTAGTGTTTTTTTTCCCCAACTGGGAAAACTGCAGCGGATGATTGTGTTTTAGATGCATATGCAAGTTTGTTGTGTTGCCGCTTTTAACTGCAACTGTTTTCCAACAAATGCGACACACCGACTCGCACATGTTCAGTGGTTCACCACGGGCATTCGGTTTAAATCCGAAATGCTCCCACACTGCAGCTGTCGCGTTTGGCTTGGAAACCAATTCCATCGTTTTGCCCCGCACTCGCAACTAGCTTTCTCTCTGCGTAGTGCCTACCGGTAAACTTCTCTCGCGGCTCCTCAGCTGCACTCTGTGGGCTACGCCAGTAGTCCCACCTCCCCACACACCAGGCGAATGACAAGTGACTGACATGTGGGTTCACCAATGGGGCGTACAGAAGTCCTGCTGCGGTAGCGCCCACCGGAAGTAGCGGGGCGGGCTTTGATGCTAACAGCTAAGCTAGCGGGTTTTTTGTGTAAAGTTCTCATCCAAGAATGCAAGTCTGCAGCATCTCTGTGTTCAGAGACCTTCTAGAGACTTTATATAACAGCAGTATGTGTTCACGGAGGTGCGCCATAAGTTTATTTTATTGGTACGGTATGGTACTTCGGCATCGGCAAACACGCTAACGCTAGCTGCGCTAGTATAGTCAGCTGCCGGCATATGTTCACAACTACTGTGTCCCCCATTGTCAATCCTGGTTAAGTCCTGGTTTAGGTCCTGTTTTGGCTGTATTTTGTATTTTTGAGTAATTTCCGTCTGCTTGCTAGACCGCTAATGTTCCCGTGACCACTTTGCGGCTCTCTGACCCGAGAGAGAGGGGGAGAGAGAGACGGGGAAAACAAACAAGTAAGTAGTAAGTAAGTTTGTATTTATACACCGCCTTTTCACTGCAGATCTGAGTCTCAAAGCGGTTTACAATTGTTAATATTGGGCATTTGTCTCTCACTCCACACAGAGATGGGAGCGGGGTCGCCAGTACAGGAGGCGCATGCCAGAACTATTGGACATATTTTTAGTGGTAGGGGAAACCGGAGTACCCGGAGGAAACCTACGCAGACACGGGGAGAACATGCAAACTCCACTCAGAAAGGCCCTGGTCCGGCCGGGATTCGAACCCAGGACCTTCTTGCTGAGAGGCGAGAGTGCTATCCACTCAGCCACCGTGCCGCCCAAGCAAGCATGCAAATGGGATTTATCGCGGCCAGAAAAGTTATTGAGCAAATTTTATTTATCGTGCGATTTATTGATTTATTGACTATCGCGACAGGCCTACTTTAGCGGTGTATTTGCGTTCACAGGTTACGCACAGGTTGCAAAGACACGAACACAACATGCAGAGAATAGTTCAGTGGCGTGTGTGGTCTTATAGCGCTTTTCCACAGCACCGGCACTACACCACTCTACACGACACGGCGCGTTACTTTTGCATTTCCACTAGCGTTGAAGCTAGGTATTGTGTTCTATTTTCGGACCGCCTCGGGAGCGGTTCCAAAAAGCTACACTCTCGTGACGTAAGCGGACTGCCTACGCTATTGGCCAACGGCTCTCTCACACTATTGGCCAACGACTGTCGTCACTGGTAGCGTCATAAGTGCGACGTCTGACCGTATTGAGAGACAAGATTCAACCCCGCCATTTTTAAAACTGCCCTGTGAGCATACGTACTGCACTCGAGAAATGGAATCCAGCAAGCCGCAAAAGTCCACACCGTGGTCTGTTGATGAGGTCCAAACATTTCTGTCTTTACTGGCCGAAGACAGAATACAGAAGGAGCTCGATGGCAGTACGCGAAATGAGAAGGTCTATAAAGAGATCGCCCAGCTCTTGCTCACACACGATTACCACCGTACGCATCAGCAGTGCAGGGACAAGATTAAAAAGATGAAGTGCGATTACCGGGCCATAAAGGACCACAACGGCCGAAGTGGGGTCAATCGGAAGACCTGGAGGTGGTATGCCGAGATGGATGCCATTTATGGCCACAGGCCTGCAAACAATGGACGGGAGTGTGCTCTGGACTCTTCTACCACGTCGAGAATGGGCGATAATGGTAAGTGCTTTGTAACTTTTATCTGTAGTTATTGTGAAAATGCATTATCACGTAACCTGTGGCTCAATGCCCACTGGAATGTATTTATTCATGTAAACGTTTGATTGTTGTCTGCTGTACAAAGTGAGCTAGCTACTTTAAGCTATCGATAGCAAGCTGCTGACACGTGCTACATCTTGCCATTTCACGTGTTGCCATTCAGTTTTGTGCTTTTACTTAAGTCGTTGTGTGTGTTTGTCTTATTGTAGAATCCCTTGTCGCAAGTGAAGCGTCGAACGACCCCCCAAGGTCCCCGTCCCCAATCCCTCCAGAACCAGCTGCAGCTTCCACGCCTGGAGATGCGTTCCCTTCGATGGCGAGCGACACGTCTAGCAGCGCACAGCGTGTGGTCACGGGTAAGGCGCGGGGCAGACATAATACATGATCGATAGATATTTTATTCATCACCCTGGGAGAAATTCATGTCCTATAGCAGCAAAAAAAATAATACAACTACATTGATACTGTGCCGCAACAGTGCAGCTCTATACCGACACCTGGTGGATCTCAGAAGTAATAGCATTCAACTCGGTGATGAATGTCAATAAAAAAAGGAATCGGACCACCTGTCAGTGATCTTTTTCCAAATAAAAAATCTAATTTGTGATAAAATACCACTTCACTTTGGTGTGAAAAAGAAATGCAGCAAAATGTAATTTTAGCTGCACTGACTGATTTGATTAATCTGGGTGTATTTAAGTCATGCTCATGCTTTGTCCTAAAATGCCTAAACATTGACCATTAAATATTGTTTATTGACAAAGCGTGAAACAAACATTACCCGATTTGCAATTAAGTCAAATGATCCCACACGTAACACTTTCTTTTAGTGGAGGTTTTTCCTCTTTGAAAGGGTAGTTGTTGCAACATCTCGGGTAGTGTGATATATACTGGTCTGAAACGTAATAATCTTTTTGCCTACATAAAAGTATGTCTCCAGAAATGTCACTGCTTTGGATAATTACCAACTGTTAATACTTTTTTTATTGTTGTACAGGGAAGAGAAAAAGGGCGCTCTTCCAGACGGAGACTGTAGAAATGATGAGGCAGATCCAAGCTGAAGATGTGGTGCAGCCGGAGCTGAACCGGACACAGCAACTCCAGCTTGTCAGAGAGTCGCAAGAGTTGGAAGCGACATTGAGGAGGGAGGAAAATGCACAGGCGGCTGCATTTAACCAATCATTTCTTGGTCTCCTGGGCCAGCTGGTGGAAGCCATGAGTGGCCGCCGAAACTGACACTCTTCACCAAGACACAGTGTAAATCATTTTATTGGTGCACTTTAAATTGTTTTTTTTTTAAATAAATGTGTGATTTTTTCCAAGACAGGTTTCATTTCTCGGTACACATCACAGTTAACATGCAAACCAAAGGTTTCACATTATTTGTTGTTAGTAAATCCTTAATTGTGGTAAATTTAGGAATCGAAGGTTTATTTATTCCCAGTCATGGAGTGAGGAGCCTACAGGGAACAATACAGACTACTGATAATGTACAGTGTTGGTTACAATACAATAAGCTAGGAAAGTGGGTAAGAAAGGCACGATAAAGAGTGTGTGTGTGCACGTGCGAGTGGCTGATCCAAATCTGAAAGGGAATAAAGGTATTTGTAATGGTGGGAATGGTTAATGGGTGTATGATTGAAAATGTATGAATTAATATTTCATTAATATGCAATATTGGCTCTCTGCATATACATGAACACATACATGCATATCCCACCAAAAGGTTACAATGACAAAACAAGTAACAGCACAAAAAATGAATCCATTATGACTGTCAATACTTGCGATACATTGTGTCCTGTTCTAGTGGTGCGTTGGACCTCTCCACTTGCCCTCTTGAGTTTCTCATTATTGCTATTAACATCCATATCTATATTAATGTTATCGGCACTATTTTTGTGCAATGCGAGCAAGTGCTGAAACCCATTTTTAAAAGTTAGCGGTCTCTGTAGTGGTATCTATGGAGGACTTTGGAGTTGTATGTTTGAGTTTGAGTTTTTGGCCATAAAGTAAATGTTGCGGATTTGGGTCCAGAAATTGGCATCTGGAGAAAATGCAAAGTCTTGACATCGTGTTGGGTAGTGTCAATTCCTGTAAGTAATTTGCATAATAGAGTTTGTTTTTGGGAGTGAACTTTAGAAGCTCTGCGTTTAAATGGGCCCAGGTTAACTGTTTGGATATTGATTTTATTTAGGATTATTGCTCTTCATTGTGAGTATTCCAGGAAGCATCTGCAGCAGATGGCATATTCCTGCGACTGTTCTGTGAGTGGTGACTGTAATGTGACCTATAGGAGTAATACCTGTACTTTCCCAGGAGTGAAATATGAATAGAAGGCATTTTTGCTGAATACAAAAAGGTTTATTTCTTGTTCCAAAACAGGCAAAATGTTTAGACATTGGACAGAAAGTGACGCATCAGACCCTCCCTAACATCACTGCCCCCCTCATCTGCACCCTGTGCCACTGCTACCACAGGCTGAACTGTTGCTACAGGTGTGTCCCATTCTGTCACGTAGGTCTCTCCATGGTTTTCGCACAGATTGTGCAGAGCACAACAAGCCAGCACCATAGACTTTACCAGTTCAGTGTCAGAGTCATTCTTTTTCAGAAGACAGCGCCATCTTCCTTTAAGCCTGCCGAAAGCATTTTCAACAACCACCCGCCCTCTGCTGAATTTTCTGTTGAATAGTTGCTGTTCGTCGGTCAGTCGTCCGGTGTCCTGAAAAGGTTTTAGGAGCCAGTTCAGCAGGGGGTAAGCGGAGTCCCCTAGGAGGTAATAGCCAGCAGTCACCCCACCAATTTCTCTTGTGTGAGCTGGGAAGAGGCTTCCCCGGCAGGCTAACTCCCACAAGTTAGAGAGTCTCAAGACCCTGGCATCATGCAAGCTCCCAGGCAATCCGGCAAACACGTTCCAAAACAACCCCTTTCCATCAACCACACCTTGGAGAATAATGGAATGCCACCCTTTGCGGTTGAAATAGTCACAATGACATTCCTGTGGAGCCATGATAGGGATGTGGGATCCATCAATGGCACCAACACAGTGTGGGACCCCCCATCTGTTCTCGTTGTAGGCAGCAATCTCCCTGAATTTCTCCTCTGTAGGACAACGGATCTGCGCTGGGACCAACACCGCATTTGCTGCAGCACAAAAGTCTTGCACACAGCGGCACACCGTTGTTATACTGACTCCAAAAAGGTGACCAATGCTTCGGTACTCAGAGCCAGTAGCAAGTTTCCAGAGTGCGATAGCCACTCTCTTCTTTAGGGGCACACATACCCGGTAAGTAGTGTCTTGTCGCTCCATAATCAAGCGCAGCTTTGTGCAGAGGTAATCAAACGTTTCTTTGGACATTCGGAAATTCTGCACCCACTGCGTGTTGCTGAAGCTTGGGACTACATTATCCCACCACTCGGAGGCTCGGTTTAAGGCCCACACCGATGGCTTGCGGCGGCGACGCAACCCGAGAAGCATCTGAAACACACACATACAGCATACACATTTTAATGATTTACAGAGACAGCCAGCAGCCATTTTGTTCAGGATGGCTGCTACAAAGCTAGCGATAGCAATATTAGCTTACCCACAAACGTCGTCTTTTTTCAGCTCGTTGTCTCCTGTCCTCAACTGCAAACTCCTGCAAGGTTTTCAATAACTTCGTCATTCTTTGGTGTCTCGCCGCCTGGATTCTTCTCAGGCTTTTCAGTCTATTTGTGACTAGTAGCCACAGAGAGAGCAGCAACACCACGATCGGCTCGGAGTCCTCCATTGTTTGAGGATGTAATGTTTTTCCTGGTTTCATGCTCGTGAGTCGCGCGGAAATGGCGTAACGGTAGCGGAAATGACGTAACGGTAGCGGTGGTATGAAAAGCCCACCCACTTGAAGATGTCCGATGGAGATATGTGGAAAAGCACGCGTACTCGACCGGGTCGTGACGTGTCGTGTAGAGTGGTGTAGTGCCGGTGCTGTGGAAAAGCGCCATTATATGACCATGTTACCGCGGCGCCATTCACTCACAGCCGTTCACAGCCGTGTTGTTGTTAGCGGCTCACAACCAGAGCGGCCGCGGAGGAGGCGAACTTCAGTTCACAGCAAACAACAGCCCCCCGGTGACGCGCGTATTCTTTTAAAACTTGAATTCCCAAAGGGCCTACCTGCTCTGATGCCATCTCACACGCAGCATTCTGAGTGATATTATGGATAAATGGGCGGGTCATTCAGACATGCGTTAATTTTTTTTTTACACGTAAATGAAACATTTAATTAACGTGAGTTAACGCGATAATTTTGACAGCCCTAGTTTTTACTTCTATCTTTAGATCAGCTTTTTATAGCTAACCCTAAAGCAGGACTAAAGCAGGTCTAAATCAGGTCTAAAGCAGAACTAACACAGGACTAAAGCAGGACTAAAGCAGGTCTAAATCAGGTCTAAAGCAGAACTAACACAGGACTAAAGCAGGACTAATGCAGGACTAAAGCAGGTCTAAATCAGGTCTAAAGCAGAACCAACACAGGAATAACGCAGGACTAAAGCAGGACTAAAGCAGGACTAAAGCAGGACTGAACAAGAGTAGACTCACCCCACTTCCACCAGGTCCCAGATCCAAGTCTCGGGGAAAAAGGTACGAACGGTTTTCTCTGGAGAAGGAGCAGGGACTGGGGTGGAGGGTCTGGTCTGAGACCCCACCAGCTGTGGGGCTGATGAAAGCCGTACCCTCGTTTCAAGTATAGCATGTGTACCATCTGCAAGCACAAGTCCACATGGGAGATTGAGGAACCCCTCTATTTGCAGTATGACTCTACAAGCATCAAGAAATGTTGCCCATTCCTCTTGCTGCTCACATTTTACGTTTATGAGCAGCAGTTTTCACAGATCACTTGGATATAAGTCTGTACTCTGCTTCTATCTTATGTAATGTTGTGTGTAATGTTTTATGTATATTTTGTGCTCACAATGACGGTGGTACGACCATGGATGGTGACCCCCGTGGTGGTACTCCACGCCTCTGTAGTTCACACACGACGGCGTCCGGACAAAGAGGTTGGTGGCTATTTTGAGTCCTCGCTCCTAGAACAGAAAGCAGCAACAGTACAAATGCATTAGAACTAGGGCTGTTTAAATTGTTTAATCGTTTAATCCTAACCCTAACCCCACAACTTAAAATTTAATTAATCATAATTAATCGCATTTTGAACTATCAACAAAATGATGCCATATTTTTCTGCAAATGGTTGTTTGAATGGAAAGATACATGACAACATAGTGTACATATGTACTGTATTTGTTTATTAGATTCAGATTCAGATTCATTTATTGGCCATGTGCAGTATAAAAACTACATTGGAATACATTTGCAAAAAAAGGTACTCTGTGTGCACCGACAGAATAAAAAGCACGATAATATGTAATATGTAATATAAAATACACATACATTATAACTATAATGTTTATTATAATGTTTCTAATAAACAAATAACAAATACAGTACATATGTACTGTATTTGTAGTGACTCAGACCAAAACTCTTGTTCGTTACAGATGAGGGACATTTCAAAACAGTCTGAAATGCAGAATGTCATTAAATCTGTTTGATTTACTTTTTGGGCACAAACAACATGAACTGGTAGTGGAAGGGAAAATTAGGTACCCCAGCTTTAATTTAGCGAGTGAGCTTCGGGAGAAGACACGGAGGAGGCTACGTAGTCCAGCTTCTGCGCTGTATTTTTTGTGTGCACCGGTTACGCAAAGACACGCACATCACAAGCAGAGAATAGTTCTGTGCGTGTATGGTCTTGGATATGATCACGTTAATGCGGCGCAGTTCGCCGTGATCACAGCCGCTGGAGGTGGGAACTGCTGTCCAGAGCGCCCGCAGCTCAGCTCACAGAGTTCATACAGGAAACAGCAGCAAGTGCCTCGCGGTCACGTGTGTAATCCTTTAAAACTTGGATTCCCAGAGACCTGCTCTGTCACCAACACACACACATGCATGTGTCCGCGGTATTCTGAGTGTTATTATGGGAATTTTCTTTCCATTAATGGGAAAAATTAATTAACGTGCGATCATATTGAACCAATAATAAGAACCAAAACGGATCAACCAAGGTCTCTCTCTGGTCTCGTACCCGTAGCAAATGGTAAACGTCGTTCTTGTTTGTTCTACTCCTGGTTTCCTCGTACCACCCCAGCTGACGCTTGGACCTCACTTTCACACAGCCCAACAGATCTTCCAGATGGTCTGGGAACGGCTCTGCCTTTTGGACCGGCAACATGGAGAAGATCTGCAAGGAAAGACCTAGCTCAGTCCTGGTCCAGTCCTGGTCCAGTCCTGGTCCAGTCCTGGTCCAGTCCTGGTCCAGTCCTGGTCCAGTCCTGGTCCAGTCCTGGTTCAGTACCTTGTCTGGGTCTAGTCCTTTATCTGGTTTGTGGATCAGAACGCTCCGGTCCACGGCGCTGAGTCCACACAGAGAGCGAGGTGCAGCAGAGACCAGGAGGGAGCTGACCTCACCTGGTACCGAGGAGGGAGGGGAGAACTGCACCTGGACCTGAGGAGTACAAGTACTAGTACTGATCCTGCTGATACTCTAGTATTACTACTACTACTACAACTGCTGCTGCTGGTACTGCTACAACTGCATCTGTCCAGGTGAAAGCCAGAGCCAGTCAAACCTATGAAGCTCAGCAGGGCAGGGCCTGCTGGTTAGTAATGTGATGGGAGACCTCTGGGAACACCAGGTGCTACAGCGGTTGCGGTTATAAAGTGCCAAACTGTTGTGTCCTTAGGCAAGACACTTAGTTAGTTTATTAATTTATTTCAACAGGGACAATGTGCAAATACATTAATTAAAGATGCTTTGCACCAGATTTAGCTTGAGCTAGTTTCCATCTGCAGTCCCTGAGCAGGTGAGTCACAACATGTACAATATAAAATATATTTAACCACTCAAATACAAATATTCATTCATACATTCACCCGTTACATCCATCAGTCCACATAAATTCATGCTAAAATTACTACATAAAACATCACTAACGGTCATATTTACATTTACAATTATCAGTGCTGACATGACTGGTTCACCAACAGCACTTTTTCAACCTGGAGAGACTACAAGAGACGAGATGCGTTTAAGAGTTGTTTATTTTATGGATTGAGTTTGTTTATTGGTTTGGAGCTTAGGCCCCGGCTGTGGCCGTGCTCTGAAGAGATCTGCGCCTGGGTGCAGATCATGATCCCCCGGGGCCTAGACACTGGTGGTGGCAACAAGGCAAGGTGAATGTGAGAGTGAAGAATTCCTGAGGCGGAGGTGGGGAGGAGGTGGTTGCAGCTTGAAGTCCGTTTGGTGAGCTGTGCTCTGCTTTGCTCTTAAACGCTGGCTTGATTGACACGGCTGCGGGGAGTTGATTAAGACAGGCTGAGTAAGGCGTGGTCAAGCCTGGTGTGATAACGTAGGTAGTCTACCATGCTGAACCTCCGCTTAAGCTCCATTTCAACCTGGAGAGACTACAAGAGACGAGATGCGTTTAAGAGTTGTTTATTTTATGGATTGAGTTTGTTTATTGGTTTGGAGCTTAGGCCCCGGCTGTGGCCGTGCTCTGAAGAGATCTGCGCCTGGGTGCAGATCATGATCCCCAAAAAGAGAGCTTGGCTAGCGATGCGTTTGCCATGACTTGGTTGCTGCGTTTATGGAAGGCGCATGGTGTGAGTGACTGTTTCCGTGCGCGAGCTCGGCTCTAGCGCTAGGCGTTGGCACGCGCACGAGCTCGGCTCAAGTGCGCGGCGTAATGTCCGGCGCGAGCTCGGCTCTAACGCTAGGCGTTGGCACGCGCACGAGCTCGGCTCGAGTGTGCGGCGTAATGTCCGTGCGCGAGCTCGGCTCTAGCGCTAGGCGTTGGCACGCGCACGAGCTCGGCTCGAGTGCGCGGCGTAATGTCCGTGCGCGAGCTCGGCTCTAGCGCTAGGCGTTGGCACGCGCACGAGCTCGGCTCGAGTGCGCGGCGTAATGTCCGTGCGCGAGCTCGGCTCTAACGCTAGGCGTTGGCACGCGCACGAGCTCGGCTCGAGTGCGCGGCGTAATGTCCGTGCGCGAGCTCGGCTCTAGCGCTAGGCGTTGGCACGCGCACGAGCTCGGCTCGAGTGCGCGGCGTAATGTCCGTGCGCGAGCTCGGCTCAAGCGCTAGGCGTTGGCACGCGCACGAGCTCGGCTCGAGTGCGCGGCGTAATGTCCGTGCGCGAGCTCGGCTCAAGCGCTAGGCGTTGGCACGCGCACGAGCTCGGCTCGAGTGTGCGCGGCGTAATGTCCGTGCGCGAGCTCGGCTCTAGCGCTAGGCGTTGGCACGCGCACGAGCTCGGCTCAAGTGCGCGGCGTAATGTCCGTGCGCGAGCTCGGCTCTAGCGCTAGGCGTTGGCACGCGCACGAGCTCGGCTCGAGTGCGCGGCGTAATGTCCGTGCGCGAGCTCGGCTCTAGCGCTAGGCGTTGGCACGCGCACGAGCTCGGCTCGAGTGCGCGGCGTAATGTTCGTGCGCGAGCTCGGCTCTAGCGCTAGGCGTTGGCACGCGCACGAGCTCGGCTCGAGTGCGCGGCGTAATGTTCGTGCGCGAGCTCGGCTCTAGCGCTAGGCGTTGGCACGCGCACGAGCTCGGCTCAAGTGCGCGGCGTAATGTCCGTGCGCGAGCTAGGCTCTAGCGCTAGGCGTTGGCACGCGCACGAGCTCGGCTCGAGTGCGCGGCATGCTGGAAATGAGGAGTTGCCACCACCAGGAGATGCATACGTACTTATATGAGAGGAGGCGCTGGGCTGCCAGAACGGATGAATGTGGTAGAGAACCGGGGACAGAGCTCCTGGAGAGATGATTGAGGGAGTCCCAGGGCAGCAGTCCAAGTGGCTGCTCCTATCCGGAAGGAGTGGCGGGTGTAGAGAAAGGAAGAGAGGTTACATGCAGGGAGCAGAGGTTTTGAATTTGTTCAGACCAGGGGGTCGTCGAGGGATTGTTTAAGGAGTAATTATAGTCTATGAATGTTGATAAAATGTCCATAGATGTTGTAGCATGTTAAAGTATCCTGGATCATCACCACGGGCCTTCTAGTTGGACACTAACTGTCCAGACCCTCCTGCATGGCAAGGAAAACTCACAAAACCCCGTGGGGAAAAAAGTGAGAAACCTTCGGAAGACCCTACATTGAGAGAGGGAATCCACTCCACGGACAGACAGGCTAGTCGTCCAGGACCTAAACTACAGAACAAGGACCATTGCCAATACTCCTTTAAGGATCTTCTTATGAGGGTGGAGCAGTGTGACTCGAAGTGGATTTTAGAGAATGTATTTAATGCCGATGTAGATGAGGCAGTGACGGCAGTACCCGCGATGCTGATGTCCAGAGACTGAGAGTGTGCAGTGAGAGGGAAAGGAGAATGCTGAATGAAGGATGAACTGCTGGTGTTTAGAGCGCTGATATTCGAACATGATTCCACTTGGGGAGACTAGAAGGTGAAAATGAGATTCATGAAGTACACTTACCCAGGAAGATTGATGTTCGATAGGAGATCTCTGGACCCCCAAAAACCAACGCACAAGGGTCCGGTCAGAATGAGGGCCAGGGTGCGTCCGGTAAGGCGAAGCGTGAGACAGGCCCGGCGGCAGGAACCGCACCAGGAGACCAGGAGAGAATACGCCTGGGGAACATGAGAAGGAGCACCGCCTACAGCCACTCAGAGTGCACGCAAACCGTGGCGGGCAGTGCTGCACACCAAAAGCCAATGAGTGCGGCCTGGGGAAGATAGCCGGCCAGGTTTGAAGGCCACGCCGAACAATACTCATGCAGTCTTAGCAGGCCAGCGTTGCAGCAGGCCACCGTCGCGGCGTTGTAGCAGAGCTTTGGTGCGGCGTTGCGGCATCGCGTTCCTGCGAAGCTGAAAAGAGAAACCTCGAACCACTATCACTTGAGTGAAAAGGACCAACGGGCAGTGTCAGACCACGTCTTCAGTCAGACCACGTCTTCAGTCAGACCACGTCTTCAGTCAGACCACGTCTTCAGTCAGACCACGTCTTCAGTCAGACCACGTCTTCAGTCAGACCACGTCTTCAGTCAGACCACTGACCTGATCCGTCGATGCCGGCTCTTCCCGTCATTGTGAAGCAGAACTCTCCAAGCGTTGGATTGTTCACCCCCCAATAGGGAACGCGAGTCCATGGTCGACACTGGTCCCACGATGACTGGATGAGAGCACACGAATGCGTCGAAGCGCGGCGTCGAGAATGCGGCAGGAGGCGGACACCGACGTGGCGTCAAACAGCGGCCACCGGCGATGAAGCGTGCGGTCGCCGACGTGCTGCGATGAAGCGTGCGGCCGCCGACGAGCAGTGATGAAGCGTGCGGCCGCCGGCGAGCTGCGATGAAGCGTGCGGCCGCGGACGTGCGCCGTCGTTGAAGCGTGCGCCGTCGTTGAAGCGCGCGGCGTCAAAGCGCGCGGCGTCGTTGAGGCGTGCGGCGTCGTTGAGGCGTGCGGCGTCGTTAAGGCGTGCGGCGTCGTTAAGGCGTGCGGCTCGTTGAGGCGTGCGCCGTTGTTGAGGCGTGCGGCGTCGTTGAGGCGTGCGGCGTCAAAGCGCGCGGCGTCAAAGCGCGCGGCGTCAAAGCGCGCGGCGTCAAAGCGCGCGGCGTCAAAGCGCGCGGCGTCAAAGCGCGCGGCGTCAAAGCGCGCGGCGTCAAGGCGCGCGGCGTCAAAGCGCGCGGCGTCAAAGCGCGCGGCGTTGTTGAGGCGTCGTTGAGGCGTGCGGCGTCGTGTGAGGCGTGCGGCGTCGTGTGAGGCGTGCGGCGTCGTTTGAGGCGTGCGGCGTCGTTTGAGACGTGCGGCGTCGTTGAGGCGTGCGGCGTCGTTGAGGCGTGCGGCGTCATTGAGGCGTGCGGCGTCGTTGAGGCGTGCGGCGTCGTTGAGGCGTGCGGCGTCGTTGAGGCGTCGTTGAGGCGTGCGGCGTCAAAGCGTGCGGCGTCAAAGCGTGCGGCGTCAAAGCGTGCGGCGTCAAAGCGTGCGGCGTGGAGGAGGAGTCGAAGCGTGCGGCGTCAAAGCGTGCGGCGTGGAGGAGGAGTCGAAGCGTGCGGCGTCAAAGCGTGCGGCGTGGAGGAGGAGTCAAAGCGTGCGGCGTCAAAGCGTGCCGCGTGGAGGAGGAGTCGAAGCGTGCGGCGTCAAAGCGTGCGGCGTCAAAGCGTGCGGCGTCAAAGCGTGCGGCGTCAAAGCGTGCGGCGTCAAGCGTGCGGCGTGGAGGAGGAGTCAAAGCGTGCGGCGTCGAAGCGTGCGGCGTGGAGGAGGAGTCAAAGCGTGCGGCGTCGAAGCGTGCGGCGTGGAGGAGGCGTCGAAGCGTGGCGTCGAAGCGTGGCGTCGAAGCGTGGCGTCGAAGCGTGGCGTCGAAGCGTGGCGTCGAAGCGTGGCGTCGAAGCGTGGCGTCGAAGCGTGGCGTCGAAGCGTGGCGTCGAAGCGTGGCGTCGAAGCGTGGCGTCGAAGTGGCGTAAGGCCAGAGCACTGGGCAATGAACAGCACAGAGGGGCCCGGCCGCGCACCGACCAATCAGATCAATGCAGTGGACAAAACTTACAGTCCACGGTCAATTTAGACAGAGCGAAGGCCAATGCAGACGACAAATGTTATAGTCCATGGTTACACTGACAGCCTGAAGGTCAATGCCGTGGGTAAAATTTTCAGTCCATAGTAAAACTGACAGCCTGGAGGTCACTGCAGTGGGTAAAATTTTCAGTCCATAGTAAAACGGACAGCCTGGAGGCCACTGCAGTGTGTAGAATGTTCAGCCCATGAGTAAAACGGACAGCCAGAAGGCCAACACAGTGGTTAAAATGTACGGTCCATGGTGAAAACGGACGGTCTAATTGCCAATGCAGATGGTAAAACGAACAGCCTGAAGAGCAATGCAGGGGGCAAAAACACAGCCTGCGAGACAATTCGGCGGGATTAACTGACACGCCGCAGTTCAGTACGTTCATGGTAGTGCGGAAACAACGAAACCGACACTGTACCGTGAGTGGAGGCAGGGAGACGGGTGGACAGCGGCAGGCAGACAACGGCAGGCAGACAGAAGTCCCGTGCCCGGTGTGGAAGCTGCAGGGTGCACGGAGTAACGCCTGGCCGCGAGCAGCAGCGGCCACGGGAAGACGAGCGGCAGCGAGTCCGCAGGAGAGGAGCCGCGGTGGAGACACAGCGACCATGGCGCGCAGCCCCAAACATGTGATGTTGAAGAGGAGCCGCGACCATGCAGGACGAACAATGTGCGAGGCGTGAGTAAACAAAGTGACGAAGAGCAACCCATTGCAGCTTGAAGTCCGTTTGGTGAGCTGTGCTCTGCTTTGCTCTTAAACGCTGGCTTGATTGACACGGCTGCGGGGAGTTGATTAAGACAGGCTGAGTAAGGCGTGGTCAAGCCTGGTGTGATAACGTAGGTAGTCTACCATGCTGAACCTCCGCTTAAGCTCCATTTTTGTATTACGAGAGAAATCTTTCAGGTCTAAGGAAAGTTTCAGACTCCTTCACCCACATTAGAATGAGTCTGGTGTGTGTGTGTGTATGTGTGTATGTGTGTATGTGTGTGTGTGTGTGTGTGTGTGTGTGTGTGTGTGTGTGTGTGTGTGTGTGTGTGTGTACGTGTGTGTGTGTACGTGTGTGTGTGTACGTGTGTGTGTGTACGTGTGTGTACGTGTGTGTGTACGTGTACGTACTTGTTTTCAACTCCTGGTGGGTTCCATAACCTGAGATTCCACTCACGTCATGGGGACTGGTTTTACGTGGTGGGGCCCGAACACCGGACCCACTGGTCCAAGCTTAATAATCAATGGGTAATGCTTTTCTAACGGTCCTTATGCAGTCTCTGTAAAAATATGGAAAGGACCCCTGGAGGTTTACTTTCCTGAAAAAAGTGTGTTATGTGTCGGAACCCTGGTGGTGGGTTGCGGAATATCAAGGAGGGGCACACTGGGGCAATTTCAGTCCAGCAGGCTGGAGCCAATCATGGAGCAGCACAACAGAGGAAATCAGGTGTCAGGCTAGAAAAGGTGCAAGTGTGTGGTTCATTAGGCTGCAAGAAATCATGGAGGAGCACACTGAAGCGCACGCTTACAAACCACTGGTAAGTGCTGACTACAAGTCATGACTTCAAATTGTTATATAGAATTATTACAAATTATTTGTTGTTTGTGCAGCTTAGTCAAGAGTCCCTAATTGATGAAGTCGACTCAGATTCTGACAATTTAACTGTCAAGAAGAAACCTGTAAAAAAGTATGGAAAAAGAAAAATCAAAAACACTTTTCTTCAAGACTCGGAAAGTGACGAACCAAAGGCAAATAAGATTGTTATCATGCAGCTGCAAAAGAAGAAAAATGGGGGGCAAGTTTACAGCAAGAGACACTTCTGCCTCTACTGTTCAATGTCCTGCCACAAAATGTCCCGTCATTTGACTAGAAAACATGGAAATGAAAGTGACGTAGCCAGAGCATTGGCTCTACCTGTGAAATCTAAAGCACGTAAACTTCAGTTTGATTTGATCAGGAATAGTGGAAACCGTGAGCACAATTTTGAGGTTTTAAAGGTCGGCATTGGAACTTTAGTCCCAGCTAAACAGCCAAATTCCTCAGTTAAATCCAGTGAGTTTTTGCACTGTATAGACTGTGGGGCATTGCTTAAGCGAAAGTCGCTGTGGAGGCATGTGGCCAGGTGCCGGCTTTCACAAAAAGATGCCCAGGCTAAACCAGGTAGAAGTAGGGTCCAGTCCCTCTGCTCCCTAGCCCAGCCTGTACCGGAGGGCATCAGCAAAAAGCTGTGGTCTTTAATTTGGGCAATGCATCAGGATGAGGTCACGGGTGTTGTCAAAGCAGAAAAGGGGATTCTGAGACTCGGAGAGCACCTGTACTTAAAACACGGGCATGATAAGACTAAGCATGATTACATTAGGCAGAAAATGAGAGAAGTCGGTAGGTTAATTAACGAAGCAAAAATCGCAGGGAAACTGAAAACAATTAAGGATTTCTTTATTCCTTCCAACTTTAACCATGTGATTGATGCAGTCAGGTCTGTGGCTGGATATGATGAGGAAACAAATCAATACAAGACTCCATCCTTGGCCCTCAAACTCGGCCATAGCCTCAGAAAGCTAGCAGATATTCTTGAATGTGACTCAAAAATGGAGCATTGTGTTGATGAACTATTTATTAAAAACCTCCAACGAAGCCGGCTGCTTTTTGAGAAGAGGTGGGACGTCTGTGTTTCTTCTGCTGCCCTACAGACCCTCCGGCAAGCCAAGTGGAACACTCCGGACCTGCTCCCTCTGACTGAGGACGTTAGAGCCATGCATGCACATATTGAGGTATGTCGACCTGAATATGTGCAAACCCTAATAAGTGAGCCAACGTCTAAGCATTGGTCTAAACTGGCAGTTTTGACTCTTTGTGAGGTCATTGCTTTCAATCGAAGAAGGGAAGGTGAGGTTTCAAAGATGCCACTGACAGCGTTTACCTTAAGAAGTAAGACTGGGATCCATTCTGACATTGCTCTGGGACTGTCCGAACTTGAGAAAAAGCTGTGTCAGCATTTTCAACGCATTGAAATTAAAGGGAAAAGAAGTCGGAAAGTGCCGGTTCTTTTGACTCCTGAAATGATTGCTTCGATGGAGGTGCTGGTGGTGAACAGAAGGGCCTGTTCCATCTCTGACCATAACCCATACTTCTTCTCCCGCCCGGGCGCAGACACCCACATCAGGGGATCAGACTCCCTACGGCAGGTAGCCAAAGAATGTGGTGCGGTGCATCCAGAGATGCTATCCTCAACCAAACTTAGAAAGCACATAGCTACTATGTCTACAGTTCTCAATATGAAAGAGAATGAAATGGACATACTAGCCAACTTCCTCGGCCATGACATTCGCATCCACAGACAATATTACAGACTACCAGAGGGGACACTGGAGCTGGCCAAAATCAGCAAAGTGTTCATGGCCATGGAGCAGGGAAGAGTGACGGAATTCGAAGGAAAGAGCCTCGACCAGATACAAATTGAGCCTGAAGGTAATTCTTGATATTATTAAAATATGTATGATTTTTTTTCCCCTAAAGGCCACTTGTATTTTTATTTCTGTGCGACAGGGAGAGCAGTAGAGATCCTCTCACAAACGGACGGGCTAAAAGAAACTTCAAGCGGAGAACCTTCAACCATTCATCCAGATGCACCCCATGGTAGTGGCAGTGCCCCTTCTGGTAAGTGTACCAGGTGGGGGATTACAGCCAGGCTGCTTGGTCCTAACCCTGGGAGTGTATATTGCTAATATATTTTTATTTCTCTCCCTAGAACGTGTAAGAAAGCCATGGTCTGCATCTGAGGTGAAGGCTGTGGAGAAGACCATGACGCCTTTCATACAGACTGGAAAAGTCCCTGGGAAGTCTCACTGCCTGGCCTGCATTAATGCCTCACCAGATGACCTTAGACATCGGACATGGAGTGGCATTAAATTCTATGTCAAAAATAGAATCACTGCAATTCGAAAAAAAAATCTAAAATAAAATTCCTTTAAAAGAGTTGTTTGTTTTCTATTGACTGTTTTGTATTACTTAAAGTAGTCCCAGTAAAAAAAGATTATGTCTATGGGTCCCATTCTGAACGGCCCTGTCAAAGGGACCCACCAGGTAACAAAAACGTGTATGTGTGGGTGTGCAGAAATAAATGACTTCCCGAGAGGGCCCGGGTTAAAATTACGCTTGTATAGGGATGGGAGAACCACACTGTCTAACCGGCGTTCCAGGGGGTACATACCACGGGTCTCACCGCGAAAGAGCAAGAACCCGGGCTTAAATAGAGCCAAGGGCAGCTCCTGAAGTGGCGGGGTCCTCGGAAATCAGACTAAGTGTTTTGAGAAAAAACCTAAGTGTTTAGGCTGTAGGACCAGGCACACGTTGAAAATCAGACTAAGTGTTTTGAGAAAAAAACCTAAGTGTCTAGCTTGTAGTACTAGGCACGTTTTGTTCTGTTTGTAGTCCCAGGCACGCCTGGTTTTTCCAGCAGCGCTTAAGGGTGTGCAGTCCGAGGGGGGGCTTAATAGTGGGTACCCGGTTCCGACTGGTGCACAGGTCTTCCCCGGCCCCGGCGGTCCCTGGAGGTGCGCCTGCGGGGGTGTGGGTTGCCGTGGTCGGGCAGCAGCCTGCACAGAGCCCCCCTGGAGATCCAGGCCACCCCCACGCCTGCACATATCCCCCATGGAGGTCCTGGGCTTCCCCACACCTAACCTTAACCCCCACGGAGATCCAGGCCGCCCCCACGCCTGCACATAGCCCCCCTGGAGGTCCTGGGCTTCCCCACACCTAACCTTAACCCCCACGGAGATCCAAGCCGCCCCCACGCCTGCACATAGCCCCCCTGGAGGTCCAGGCCTTCCCCACACCTAACCTTAACCCCCATGGAGATCCAGGCCTTCCCCACACCTAACCTTAACCCCCATGGAGATCCAGGCCGCCTCCACACCTGCACATAGCCCCCCTGGAGAACCAGGCCTTCCCCACACCTAACCTTAACCCCCATGGAGATCCAGGCCTTCCCCACGCCTGCACATAGCCCCCCTGGAGGTTCAGGCCTTCCCCACACCTAACCTTAACCCCCATGGTCCCCCGGTGGTTTCCAAGGTCCATAACTTTCTGGTCCTTTGTCCCCCGCGCGTCAAATTCACACCGCGGGTAGCCCGGGACCAGGGGAGTCCCCGGGTCCCACCCCCGTGTCTGTAGCCCCCCTGGCTCGGCTTTGAGGAGCCCGGAAAGCGGGGCTTTCTTCCCCCGGGAATGAGCGCCCAGGCCCGGATCTGAGCGGTAGCAAAGCCCGCCCCGGTGGTAGCCCAGGACCGGAGGAGTGCGTGGGTGAAAACCCCGTGTCTCTAGCCCTTATGGTTCGTTTTCTACGAGCCCTGGAAGCCGAGGTTCTCCTCCCCCAGAATGAGCGCTCTTGGGCGGATGGCAGACGCGCGGTCCCCCGGTGGTTTCCAAGGGCCATAACTTTCTGGTCCTTTGTCCCCCGCGCGTCAAATTCACACCGCGGGTAGCCCGGGACCAGGGGAGTCCCCGGGTCCCACCCCCGTGTCTGTAGCCCCCCTGGCTCGGCTTTGAGGAGCCCGGAAAGCGGGGCTTTCTTCCCCCGGGAATGAGCGCCCAGGCCCGGATCTGAGCGGTAGCAAAGCCCGCCCCGGTGGTAGCCCAGGACCGGAGGAGTGCGTGGGTGAAAACCCCGTGTCTCTAGCCCTTATGGTTCGTTTTCTACGAGCCCTGGAAGCCGAGGTTCTCCTCCCCCAGAATGAGCGCTCTTGGGCGGATGGCAGACGCGCGGTCCCCCGGTGGTTTCCAAGGGCCATAACTTTCTGGTCCTTTGTCCCCCGCGCGTCAAATTCACACCGCGGGTACCCCGGGACCAGGGGAGTCCCCGGGTCCCACCCCCGTGTCTGTAGCCCCCCTGGCTCGGCTTTGAGGAGCCCGGAAATTGGAGCTTCCTCCCCCCGGGAATGAGCGCCCAGGCCCGGATCTGAGCGGGAGCAAAGCCCGCCCCGGTGGTAGCCCAGGTTGAGACGAGTCCCTGGGTCCAGACCACGAGTCTTTGGGCCTCTGCGTTGATTTTTAACCAATTTCTGAAGATTCTGTAGTCCCAGACGCACGCTTTTGAGAAAAAATGACTAAGTGTCTTGTGAGCTCAAGTCCCTTTTACGCAGGCCGTCACTTTTTTGTCTTTCATTTCCCATGAGTGAAATTCACGGAGGATGTAGACCAGGTCCGGACGAGTCCGTGGGTCCAAGCCCCATGTCTCTACCCCCCTGGTTCGCCTTCTACGGGCCCGGGAATCCCCCCTTTTCTTGACCGAGAATAGCGGACGCGGCCGCGCTGTCCCCCGCTGATTTCAGACCGACGTAACATTCCCGTCTCTTGTCCCCCGTGCGTGAAACTCACAGGGGTCGTAGCCCAGGTCGAGACGAGTCCGTGGACACCTCGAGCGTGTCGGTCCGACACCGGGGGCCGGTTCTAGAGTGGTTTGAAAATTCAGCCCGGGGCTCCCGGGCTGACGAAAAATAACCCTCACTCTGCGTCCCCAAAACGGCTATAACTTTCCCGTCTCTTATTCCAGGGGGCTGGGATTTTCAGGGACGGTAGCCCAGGTTGAGACGAGTCCGTGGACACCTCGGGCGTGTCGATCCAACACCGGGGGCCGGTTCTAGGGCGGTTTGGAAATTCAGCCCGGGACTCCCGGGCTGACGAAAAAATCCTCACGCTGCGTCCCAAAAAGGCGAGGTCAAACCACTTTCTCCAAGGGACCTATATGGGGAATATAGAGAGGGTGTTGGTCGATGAACAGAAACATACATATATGTGGTATCTGCGGATTCGTCTCGACGAGGCCGTTCGAATGGGGCACACGGCATGCCTCTGCGGGGCTCCTGGTGGAAGTGATTCGAGCCAGACGGTTCCCTCACACTGCATGCCTGACGCTACTCTGCAGGCTCCCAGCGCGGGCTGGGGGCTCTCGCCGGACCTGTGGGTGGCGAGACAGAGACGCCCTGTCTCTCCCGGATGCCCAGAGACGTCTGTCCCCCGCCTGGGGGGTGCTGGGGCTTGTTCCTCACACCCCCCACCCAGGCGCGGAGGTCCAGGCGGAAAACACTGTTTCTCGAACCCCTCGGAAGAAGCCCAGGAGAGGCTCTGAAACGCGAAAGCCCACGGACGGCCCGCACCCAGGCGCCCGAGTTCCGACCCCCCCGATGACCCAGGACCGTGCCGCGTGGGGCCGCCTCCTCCAGCCCGCCGCCGCCCCACGGGCATGCCTGGCTCCACTCAGGGCTACCTGGTTGATCCTGCCAGTAGCATATGCTTGTCTCAAAGATTAAGCCATGCAAGTCTAAGTACACACGGCCGGTACAGTGAAACTGCGAATGGCTCATTAAATCAGTTATGGTTCCTTTGATCGCTCTACCGTTACTTGGATAACTGTGGCAATTCTAGAGCTAATACATGCCAACGAGCGCTGACCTCCGGGGATGCGTGCATTTATCAGACCCAAAATCCATGCGGGGCTGCCCTCCGGGGCACCGGCGCAAGACGGACGAAAGCGAAAGCATTTGCCAAGAATGTTTTCATTAATCAAGAACGAAAGTCGGAGGTTCGAAGACGAACCTCAGTGTTTAGGCTGTAGTACCAGGCACACCTTGGAAATCAGACTAAGTGTTTTGAGAAAAAACCTAAGTGTTTAGGCTGTAGGACCAGGCACACGTTGAAAATCAGACTAAGTGTTTTGAGAAAAAACCTAAGTGTTTAGGCTGTAGGACCAGGCACACGTTGAAAATCAGACTAAGTGTTTTGAGAAAAAAAACCTAAGTGTTTAGGCTGTAGGACCATGGAACACGTTGAAAATCAGACTAAGTGTTTTGAGAAAAAACCTAAGTGTTTAGGCTGTAGGACCAGGAACACGTTGAAAATCAGACTAAGTGTTTTGAGAAAAAACCTAAGTGTTTAGGCTGTAGGACCAGGCACACGTTGAAAATCAGACTAAGTGTTTTGAGAAAAAACCTAAGTTTTTAGGCTGTAGGACCAGGCACACGTTGAAAATCAGACTAAGTGTTTTGAGAAAAAACCTAAGTGTTTAGGCTGTAGGACCAGGAACACGTTGAAAATCAGACGAGGCCGTTCGAATGGTACGGCATGCCTCTGCAGGGCCCCTGGTTGAAGTTATTCGAGCCGGAAGGTTCCTCCACACAGCATGCCTGACTCTATTCGCATGGCTCCGGCGCGGGCTAGGGGCTATCGGCGGACCTGTCGGTGGCGAGACCGAAACGCCCTGTCTCTCCCGGATGCACAGAGACGCCAGACTCCCACCTCGGGGTGCTGGGGCTGGGCCCTTATAGGCGCGGTGGTCGGGCGAAGAACACTTTTCTTGAAACCTAATGAGAGCCTTGACAGGCTCAGAGCGCTCGGCCTGGGTGTGGCCGGTCCTTTCTTCCTCCCTTCCTTTAGATTGTAGTACCAGGCACACGTTGAAAATCAGACTAAGTGTTTTGAGAAAAAACCTAAGTGTTTAGGCTGTAGGACCAGGCACACGTTGAAAATCAGACTAAGTGTTTTGAGAAAAAACCTAAGTGTTTAGGCTGTAGGACCAGGCACACGTTGAAAATCAGACTAAGTGTTTTGAGAAAAAACCTAAGTGTTTAGGCTGTAGGACCAGGCACACGTTGAAAATCAGACTAAGTGTTTTGAGAAAAAACCTAAGTGTTTAGGCTGTAGGACCAGGAACACGTTGAAAATCAGACTAAGTGTTTTGAGAAAAAACCTAAGTGTTTAGGCTGTAGGACCAGGCACACGTTGAAAATCAGACTAAGTGTTTTGAGAAAAAACCTAAGTGTTTAGGCTGTAGGACCAGGAACACGTTGAAAATCAGACTAAGTGTTTTGAGAAAAAAAACCTAAGTGTTTAGGCTGTAGGACCAGGAACACGTTGACAATCAGACTAAGTGTTTTGAGAAAAAACCTAAGTGTTTAGGCTGTAGGACCAGGAACACGTTGAAAATCAGACTAAGTGTTTTGAGAAAAAACCTAAGTGTTTAGGCTGTAGGACCAGGCACACGTTGAAAATCAGACTAAGTGTTTTGAGAAAAAACCTAAGTGTTTAGGCTGTAGGACCAGGCACACGTTGAAAATCAGACTAAGTGTTTTGAGAAAAAACCTAAGTGTTTAGGCTGTAGGACCAGGAACACGTTGAAAATCAGACTAAGTGTTTTGAGAAAAAACCTAAGTGTTTAGGCTGTAGGACCAGGCACACGTTGAAAATCAGACTAAGTGTTTTGAGAAAAAACCTAAGTGTTTAGGCTGTAGGACCAGGCACACGTTGAAAATCAGACTAGGTGTTTTGAGAAAAAAAACCTAAGTGTTTAGGCTGTAGGACCAGGAACACGTTGAAAATCAGACTAAGTGTTTTGAGAAAAAACCTAAGTGTTTAGGCTGTAGGACCAGGCACACGTTGAAAATCAGACTAAGTGTTTTGAGAAAAAACCTAAGTGTTTAGGCTGTAGGACCAGGCACACGTTGAAAATCAGACGAGGCCGTTCGAATGGTACGGCATGCCTCTGCAGGGCCCCTGGTTGAAGTTATTCGAGCCGGAAGGTTCCTCCACACAGCATGCCTGACTCTATTCGCATGGCTCCGGCGCGGGCTAGGGGCTATCGGCGGACCTGTCGGTGGCGAGACCGAAACGCCCTGTCTCTCCCGGATGCACAGAGACGCCAGACTCCCACCTCGGGGTGCTGGGGCTGGGCCCTTATAGGCGCGGTGGTCGGGCGAAGAACACTTTTCTTGAAACCTAATGAGAGCCTTGACAGGCTCAGAGCGCTCGGCCTGGGTGTGGCCGGTCCTTTCTTCCTCCCTTCCTTTAGATTGTAGTACCAGGCACACGTTGAAAATCAGACTAAGTGTTTTGAGAAAAAACCTAAGTGTTTAGGCTGTAGGACCAGGCACACGTTGAAAATCAGACTAAGTGTTTTGAGAAAAAACCTAAGTGTTTAGGCTGTAGGACCAGGCACACGTTGAAAATCAGACTAAGTGTTTTGAGAAAAAACCTAAGTGTTTAGGCTGTAGGACCAGGCACACGTTGAAAATCAGACTAAGTGTTTTGAGAAAAAAAACCTAAGTGTTTAGGCTGTAGGACCAGGAACACGTTGACAATCAGACTAAGTGTTTTGAGAAAAAACCTAAGTGTTTAGGCTGTAGGACCAGGAACACGTTGAAAATCAGACTAAGTGTTTTGAGAAAAAACCTAAGTGTTTAGGCTGTAGGACCAGGCACACGTTGAAAATCAGACTAAGTGTTTTGAGAAAAAACCTAAGTGTTTAGGCTGTAGGACCAGGCACACGTTGAAAATCAGACTAGGTGTTTTGAGAAAAAAAACCTAAGTGTTTAGGCTGTAGGACCAGGAACACGTTGAAAATCAGACTAAGTGTTTTGAGAAAAAACCTAAGTGTTTAGGCTGTAGGACCAGGCACACGTTGAAAATCAGACTAAGTGTTTTGAGAAAAAACCTAAGTGTTTAGGCTGTAGGACCAGGCACACGTTGAAAATCAGACGAGGCCGTTCGAATGGTACGGCATGCCTCTGCAGGGCCCCTGGTTGAAGTTATTCGAGCCGGAAGGTTCCTCCACACAGCATGCCTGACTCTATTCGCATGGCTCCGGCGCGGGCTAGGGGCTATCGGCGGACCTGTCGGTGGCGAGACCGAAACGCCCTGTCTCTCCCGGATGCACAGAGACGCCAGACTCCCACCTCGGGGTGCTGGGGCTGGGCCCTTATAGGCGCGGTGGTCGGGCGAAGAACACTTTTCTTGAAACCTAATGAGAGCCTTGACAGGCTCAGAGCGCTCGGCCTGGGTGTGGCCGGTCCTTTCTTCCTCCCTTCCTTTAGATTGTAGTACCAGGCACACGTTGAAAATCAGACTAAGTGTTTTGAGAAAAAACCTAAGTGTTTAGGCTGTAGGACCAGGCACACGTTGAAAATCAGACTAAGTGTTTTGAGAAAAAACCTAAGTGTTTAGGCTGTAGGACCAGGCACACGTTGAAAATCAGACTAAGTGTTTTGAGAAAAAACCTAAGTGTTTAGGCTGTAGGACCAGGCACACGTTGAAAATCAGACTAAGTGTTTTGAGAAAAAACCTAAGTGTTTAGGCTGTAGGACCAGGCACACGTTGAAAATCAGACTAAGTGTTTTGAGAAAAAACCTAAGTGTTTAGGCTGTAGGACCAGGAACACGTTGAAAATCAGACTAAGTGTTTTGAGAAAAAAAACCTAAGTGTTTAGGCTGTAGGACCAGGAACACGTTGACAATCAGACTAAGTGTTTTGAGAAAAAACCTAAGTGTTTAGGCTGTAGGACCAGGAACACGTTGAAAATCAGACTAAGTGTTTTGAGAAAAAACCTAAGTGTTTAGGCTGTAGGACCAGGCACACGTTGAAAATCAGACTAAGTGTTTTGAGAAAAAACCTAAGTGTTTAGGCTGTA
Organism: Knipowitschia caucasica; assembly: GCA_964034765.1. NCBI lineage: Eukaryota > Metazoa > Chordata > Actinopteri > Gobiiformes > Gobiidae > Knipowitschia > Knipowitschia caucasica. The sequence goes on along the minus strand of OZ035832.1, from coordinate 25,972,996 downwards.
GGACCAGGCACACGTTGAAAATCAGACTAAGTGTTTTGAGAAAAAACCTAAGTGTTTAGGCTGTAGGACCAGGCACACGTTGAAAATCAGACTAAGTGTTTTGAGAAAAAACCTAAGTGTTTAGGCTGTAGGACCAGGAACACGTTGAAAATCAGACTAAGTGTTTTGAGAAAAAACCTAAGTGTTTAGGCTGTAGGACCAGGCACACGTTGAAAATCAGACTAAGTGTTTTGAGAAAAAACCTAAGTGTTTAGGCTGTAGGACCAGGCACACGTTGAAAATCAGACTAGGTGTTTTGAGAAAAAAAACCTAAGTGTTTAGGCTGTAGGACCAGGAACACGTTGAAAATCAGACTAAGTGTTTTGAGAAAAAACCTAAGTGTTTAGGCTGTAGGACCAGGCACACGTTGAAAATCAGACTAAGTGTTTTGAGAAAAAACCTAAGTGTTTAGGCTGTAGGACCAGGCACACGTTGAAAATCAGACGAGGCCGTTCGAATGGTACGGCATGCCTCTGCAGGGCCCCTGGTTGAAGTTATTCGAGCCGGAAGGTTCCTCCACACAGCATGCCTGACTCTATTCGCATGGCTCCGGCGCGGGCTAGGGGCTATCGGCGGACCTGTCGGTGGCGAGACCGAAACGCCCTGTCTCTCCCGGATGCACAGAGACGCCAGACTCCCACCTCGGGGTGCTGGGGCTGGGCCCTTATAGGCGCGGTGGTCGGGCGAAGAACACTTTTCTTGAAACCTAATGAGAGCCTTGACAGGCTCAGAGCGCTCGGCCTGGGTGTGGCCGGTCCTTTCTTCCTCCCTTCCTTTAGATTGTAGTACCAGGCACACGTTGAAAATCAGACTAAGTGTTTTGAGAAAAAACCTAAGTGTTTAGGCTGTAGGACCAGGCACACGTTGAAAATCAGACTAAGTGTTTTGAGAAAAAACCTAAGTGTTTAGGCTGTAGGACCAGGCACACGTTGAAAATCAGACTAAGTGTTTTGAGAAAAAACCTAAGTGTTTAGGCTGTAGGACCAGGCACACGTTGAAAATCAGACTAAGTGTTTTGAGAAAAAACCTAAGTGTTTAGGCTGTAGGACCAGGCACGCTTCAAAAATCAGACTAAGTGTTTTGAGAAAAAACCTAAGTGTTTAGGCTGTAGGACCAGGCACACTTTGAAAATCAGACTAAGTGTCTAGCTTGTAGTACTAGGCACGTTTTGTTCTGTTTGTAGTCCCAGGCACGCCTGGTTTTTCCAGCAGCGCTTAAGGGTGTGCAGTCCGAGGGGGGGGCTTAATAGTGGGTACCCGGGTCGGACTGGTGCACAGGTCTTCCCCGGCCCCGGCGGTCCCTGGAGGTGCGCCTGCGGGGGTGTGGGGTGCTGTGGTCGGGCAGCAGCCTGCACAGAGCCCCCTGGAGGTCCTGGGCTTCCCCACACCTAACCTTAACTCCCATGGAGATCCAGGCCGCCCCCCACGCCTGCACAGAGCCCCCCTGGAGGTCCTGGGCTTCCCCACACCTAACCTTAACCCCCACGGAGATCCAGGCCGCCCCCACGCCTGCATATAGCCCCCCTGGAGGTCCTGGGCTTCCCCACACCTAACCTTAACCCCCATGGAGATCCAGGCCCTCCCCACACCTAACCTTAACCCCCATGGAGATCCAGGCCGCCCCCACGCCTGCACATAGCCCCCCTGGAGATCCAGGCCGCCCCCACGCCTGCACATAGCCCCCCTGGATGTCCTGGGCTTCCCCACACCTAACCTCAACCCCCATGGAGATCCAGGCCTTCCCCACACCTAACCTTAACCTCCATGGAGATCCAGGCCTTCCCCACACCTAACCCTAACCCCCATGGAGATCCAGGCCGCCCCCCACGGCTGCACATAGCCCCCCTCGAGGTCCAGGCCTTCCCCACACCTAACCTTAACCCCCATGGAGATCCAGGCCTTCCCCACACCTAACCCTAACCCCCATGGCGATCCAGGCCGCCCCCCACGCCTGCACATAGCCCCCCTGGAGGTCCTGGGCTTCCCCACACCTAACCTTAACCCCCACAGAGATCCAGGCCTCCCCCACGCCTGCACATAGCCCCCCTGGAGGTCGAGGCCTTCCCCCACACTAACCTTAACCCCCACGGAGATCCAGGCCGCCCCCACGCCTGCACATAGCCCCCCTTGGAGAACCAGGGCCTCCCCACACCTAACCTTAACCCCCATGGGAGATCCAGGCCCTCCCCACACCTAACCTTAACCCCCATGGAGATCCAGGCCGCCCCCCACGCCTGCATATAGCCCCCCTGGAGGTCCAGGCCTTCCCCACACCTAACCTTAACCCCCATGGAGATCCAGGCCGCCCCCACGCCTGCAAATAGCCCCCCTGGAGGTCCAGGCCTTCCCCACACCTAACCTTAACCCCCATGGAGATCCAGGCCCTCCCCACACCTAACATTAACCCCCATGGAGATCCAGGCCGCCCCCACGCCTGCACATAGCCCCCCTTGGAGAACCAGGGCCTCCCCACACCTAACCTTAACCCCCATGGAGATCCAGGCCCTCCCCACACCTAACATTAACCCCCATGGAGATCCAGGCCGCCCCCACGCCTGCACATAGCCCCCCTGGAGATCCAGGCCGCCCCCACGCCTGCACATAGCCCCCCTAGATGTCCTGGGCTTCCCCACACCTAACCTTAACCCCCATGGAGATCCAGGCCTTCCCCACACCTAACCTTAACCCCCATGGAGATCCAGGCCGCCCCCCACGCCTGCACATAGCCCCCCTGGATGTCCTGGGCTTCCCCACACCTAACCTTAACCCCCATGGAGATCCAGGCCTTCCCCACACCTAACCTTAACCCTCATGGAGATCCAGGCCGCCCCCACACCTGCACATAGCCCCCCTGGAGAACCAGGGCTTCCCCACACCTAACCTTAACCCCCATGGAGATCCAGGCCCTCCCCACACCTAACCTTAACCCCCATGGAGATCCAGGCCGCCCCCACGCCTGCACATAGCCCCCCTGGAGGTCCAGGCCTTCCCCACACCTAACCTTAACCCCCATGGAGGTCCAGGCCTTCCCCACACCTAACCTTAACCCCCATGGAGGTCCAGGCCTTCCCCACGCCTAACCTTAACCCCCATGGAGGTCCAGGCCGCCCCCCACGCCTGCACATAGCCCCCCTGGAGGTCCAGGCCTTCCCCACACCTAACCTTAACCCCCATGGAGATCCAGGCCGCCCCCACGCCTGCACATAGCCCCCCTGGAGGTCCAGGCCTTCCCCACACCTAACCTTAACCCCCATGGAGATCCAGGCCCTCCTCACACCTAACCTTAACCCCCATGGAGATCCAGGCCGCCCCCACGCCTACATATAGCCCCCCTGGAGATCCAGGCCGCCCCCCACGCCTGCACATACCCCCTCTGGAGGTCCTGGGCTTCCCCACACCTAACCTTAACCCCCATGGAGATCCAGGCCTTCCCCACACCTAACCTTAACCCCCATGGAGATCCAGGCCTTCCCCACACCTAACCTTAACCCCCATGGAGATCCAGGCCGCCCCCCACGCCTGCACATAGCCCTCCTGGAGGTCCAGGCCTTCCCCACACCTAACCTTAACCCCCATGGAGACCCAGGCCCTCCCCAGACCTAACCCTAACCGGCCTGGAGGTCCTGGTAGCCCCCACACATGAACATAGCCCCCCTGGAGAACCAGGCCTTTCCCACCCCTCAGCCTACAAATCAGCCTAAGTGTTTTGCCAAAAAACCTAAGTGTCTATGCTGTAGTACTGGGCTCGCTGTGGCCGAGTGGCAAAGGCGATGGAATGGGGAGTCATTGAGGTCCTCCCACGCAGGTTCGTATCCTGCCCACAGCACTTAGAATTATTTTCACATTTGCTTGGAGCACCAGGCCTGTGATGGCTCTATTTCAAGCCGTACTTCAGGGCTTTTTTCGGGGTTAAAACCTCCGAGGACCCCCCCTGGGTCTCAGGCTTGCCAGTGCTGCATTTATGTCCGGATTTCTAAGCTTTTTTTGGGGATAGAACCTCCACAGAATCCCCTCGGTTCTGGGACCCGCATGGCCCTATTTTAAGCCGGATTTAAGGGCTTTTTTCGGGGTTAAAACCTCCGAGGACCCCCCCTGGGTCTCAGGCTTGCCAGTGCTGCATTTATGTCCGGATTTCTAAGCTTTTTTCGGGGATAGAACCTCCACAGAATCCCCTCGGTTCTGGGACCCGCATGGCCCTATTTTAAGCCGGATTTAAGGGCTTTTTTTGGGGTTAAAACCTCCGAGGACCCCCCATGGGTCTCAGGCTTGCCAGTGCTGCATTTATGTCCGGATTTCTAAGCTTTTTTCGGGGATAGAACCTCCACAGAATCCCCTCGGTTCTGGGACCCGCATGGCCCTATTTTAAGCCGGATTTAAGGGCTTTTTTCGGGGTTAAAACCTCCGAGGACCCCCCCAGGGTCTCAGGCTTGCCAGTGCTGCATTTATGTCCGGATTTCAAAGCTTTTTTTGGGGATAGAACCTCCACAGAATCCCCTCGGTTCTGGGACCCGCATGGCCCTATTTTAAGCCGGATTTAAGGGCTTTTTTCGGGGTTAAAACCTCCGAGGACCCCCCCTGGGTCTCAGGCTTGCCAGTGCTGCATTTATGTCCGGATTTCTAAGCTTTTTTTGGGGATAGAACCTCCACAGAATCCCCTCGGTTCTGGGACCCGCATGGCCCTATTTTAAGCCGGATTTAAGGGCTTTTTTCGGGGTTAAAATCTCCGAGGACCCCCCCTGGGTCTCAGGCTTGCCAGTGCTGCATTTATGTCCGGATTTCTAAGCTTTTTTCGGGGATAGAACCTCCACAGAATCCCCTCGGTTCTGGGACCCGCATGGCCCTATTTTAAGCCGGATTTAAGGGCTTTTTTTGGGGTTAAAACCTCCAGGGACTCCCCTTGGTTCTGGGACCTGTCATTGCTCTTTTTCAAGACAGATTTCATGCGCTCTCTCCCGGGGAGAAATGCGCCCACCCTTATTCTTTGAGAATATGTGTGCACTTGTTTTCAACTCCTGGTGGGATCCATAACCTGAGATTCCACTCACGTCATGGGGACTGGTTTTACGTGGTGGGGCCCGAACACCGGACCCCACTGGTCCAAGCTTAATAATCAATGGGTAATGCTTTTCTAACGGTCCTTATGCAGTCTCTGTAAAAATATGGAAAGGACCCCTGGAGGTTTACTTTCCTGAAAAAAGTGTGTTATGTGTCGGAACCCTGGTGGTGGGTTGCGGAATATCAAGGAGGGGCACACTGGGGCAATTTCAGTCCAGCAGGCTGGAGCCAATCATGGAGCAGCACAACAGAGGAAATCAGGTGTCAGGCTAGAAAAGGTGCAAGTGTGTGGTTCATTAGGCTGCAAGAAATCATGAGGAGCACACTGAAGCGCACGCTTACAAACCACTGGTAAGTGCTGACTACAAGTCATGACTTCAAATTGTTATATAGAATTATTACAAATTATTTGTTGTTTGTGCAGCTTAGTCAAGAGTCCCTAATTGATGAAGTCGACTCAGATTCTGACAATTTAACTGTCAAGAAGAAACCTGTAAAAAAGTATGGAAAAAGAAAAATCAAAAACACTTTTCTTCAAGACTCGGAAAGTGACGAACCAAAGGCAAATAAGATTGTTATCATGCAGCTGCAAAAGAAGAAAAATGGGGGGCAAGTTTACAGCAAGAGACACTTCTGCCTCTACTGTTCAATGTCCTGCCACAAAATGTCCCGTCATTTGACTAGAAAACATGGAAATGAAAGTGACGTAGCCAGAGCATTGGCTCTACCTGTGAAATCTAAAGCACGTAAACTTTAGTTTGATTTGATCAGGAATAGTGGAAACCGTGAGCACAATTTTGAGGTTTTAAAGGCCGGCATTGGAACTTTAGTCCCAGCTAAACAGCCAAATTCCCCAGTTAAATCCAGTGAGTTTTTGCACTGTATAGACCAGTGTTTTTCAACCACTGTGCCGCGGCACACTAGTGTGCCGTATGATATTGTCTGGTGTGCCGTGAGAAATTCGTCTACTTTGTCTAAAAATAGCTGCATTCGCTGTTGACGAGCGGTGACTTGTTTTGAACTGTGAGTAACCATGTAATACTTTTTCAAATCAGTAGATGGCAGCAGATAGCTAAGTACTTTGAAACTGAAAAATTGGATGCGACCACTGGCTGTAACAGGTCAGCATTGTGGCGAGAAAGGTAAAATTGGATGCGACCAACAAATGTGGGAGGGAGCGAGACAAGAGCTTTGTGGCGAGTGAGAAGTGAAAGTGATAGAGACGTTTTTGAAAATGAATTATGCCGTTTCTGAACAGGATTAACATCCTCCGCTCTGCCCCGGGGCAGCTGTGGCCGCGTTGTAGTGGTTTAACTATGAAATGTACAATTTTTGTACAACAGCTCTCGCGAACGCACTTCTGAACTGGGTACCGAGCGCAGACCGTAGTCGAGTGGACAGAACCACAGACATGCGGACCGGACAGAACCATGGACTCGCGTTCAGGACCTCCCGTGTCCCTCATCCAAAACTCCTGAATTTAAAGCTCTGATACCAAAATGTTTCCCATGCACTAACAATGCATGTTCTTTGTGTGAGTTATTATTTGACTATTTGGGCAGAGAGTGGATTTTCTTAGTTTTTTTCCACACAGTTAGTGCCACTTTATTCCCAAACTCTTGTTAATTGTATCGAGAAATATTAAATAAAGCTTAATTTCAAGGCCTGGACTTAAGCATTTTGATGAGAATAACTGTATATTGTGAATATAGGCTACAGAGTATACTGTATACATTATAAGATAAGATATACTTTATATATCACACAGAGTATGTACAGTATATATTTTTTTACATTAGTACTGTATACATTTTTACATTTTCTCCTGGAGGTGTGCCGCAAGATTTTTTCAGTGAAAAAAGTGTGCCTTGGCTCAAAAAAGGTTGAAAAACACTGGTATAGACTGTGGGGCATTGCTTAAGCGAAAGTCGCTGTGGAGGCATGTGGCCAGGTGCCGGCTTTCACAGAAAGATGCCCAGGCTAAACCAGGTAGAAGTAGGGTCCAGTCCCTCTGCTCCCTAGCCCAGCCTGTACCGGAGGGCATCAGCAAAAAGCTGTGGTCTTTAATTTGGGCAATGCATCAGGATGAGGTCACGGGTGTTGTCAAAGCAGAAAAGGGGATTCTGAGACTCGGAGAGCACCTGTACTTAAAACACGGGCATGATAAGACTAAGCATGATTACATTAGGCAGAAAATGAGAGAAGTCGGTAGGTTAATTAACGAAGCAAAAACCGCAGGGAAACTGAAAACAATTAAGGATTTCTTTATTCCTTCCAACTTTAACCATGTGATTGATGCAGTCAGGTCTGTGGCTGGATATGATGAGGAAACAAATCAATACAAGACTCCATCCTTGGCCCTCAAACTCGGCCATAGCCTCAGAAAGCTAGCAGATATTCTTGAATGTGACTCAAAAATGGAGCATTGTGTTGATGAACTATTTATTAAAAACCTCCAACGAAGCCGGCTGCTTTTTGAGAAGAGGTGGGACGTCTGTGTTTCTTCTGCTGCCCTACAGACCCTCCGGCAAGCCAAGTGGAACACTCCGGACCTGCTCCCTCTGACTGAGGACGTTAGAGCCATGCATGCACATATTGAGGTATGTCGACCTGAATATGTGCAAACCCTAATGAGTGAGCCAACGTCTAAGCATTGGTCTAAACTGGCAGTTTTGACTCTTTGTGAGGTCATTATTTTCAATCGAAGAAGGGAAGGTGAGGTTTCAAAGATGCCACTGACAGCGTTTACCTTAAGAAGTCAGACTGGGATCCATTCTGACATTGCTCTGGGACTGTCCGAACTTGAGAAAAAGCTGTGTCAGCATTTTCAACGCATTGAAATTAAAGGGAAAAGAAGTCGGAAAGTGCCGGTTCTTTTGACTCCTGAAATGATTGCTTCGATGGAGGTGCTGGTGGTGAACAGAAGGGCCTGTTCCATCTCTGACCATAACCCATACTTCTTCTCCCGCCCGGGCGCAGACACCCACATCAGGGGATCAGACTCCCTACGGCAGGTAGCCAAAGAATGTGGTGCGGTGCATCCAGAGATGCTATCCTCAACCAAACTTAGAAAGCACATAGCTACTATGTCTACAGTTCTCAATATGAAAGAGAATGCAATGGACATACTAGCCAACTTCCTCGGCCATGACATTCGCATCCACAGACTACCAGAGGGGACACTGGAGCTGGCCAAAATCAGCACCCACCAGGTAACAAAAACGTGTATGTGTGTGTGTGTGTGAGAATGATTGGTGATGATGGGAGGGGCCGATGGCACAGACAGACCCCAAGCCAACTGTGGCTACAGTAGTAATTTACCACCACTGTTTGAATGAATGATGACATGTGAAGAGTTTTTGAGCGTCCGAAAAGCTGATAAAACCCATGCATTATTTTTACTACTGCTGATAAGTATTACAACTGCTGCTAGGACAAAAACAGGTAGAGCAGGGCAAAGCGAAACAGGGCTTATATATTTTAAAGTATATTGGGCCAGGGAGAGACCATTGGGGGACCCCTGCTCCTTACACCCCTTTCTCCTCCCCTCTGCTCCTTGGGGAATACCTCGTTGCTGAAGCACTGGTGGTTTGACACGCTTTTTTCGGGTACTGGCTCGCTGTGGTCCGATAGATGAATGGGGAGTCCCCTCCCACGAATCCCCTCGGCACTTAGAATCTGGGACCCAGCATGGCCTATTCAAGCGTAATAAGGGGTTAAAACCTCCGGATTTAAGGGTGCTTTTTGTCCCGGGGGGGATAAAACCTCGGTTCTGGACCCCCCCTGGGTCTCAGGCTTGCCAGTGCTGCATTTATGTCCGGATTTTAAGCTTTTTCGAGGATAGAACCTCCACAGAATCCCCTCGGTTACTGGGACCCGCATGGCCCCTATTTTAATATTTAAGAGAGTATTATGGGAGTATTATGGGAGTTTTTTCCTGGGTTAAAACCTCTAGGGACTCCCCTTGGTTCTGGGACTGTCATTATTCTGAGAGTATTCTGAGAGTATTCTGAGAGTATTCTGAGAGTATTCTGAGAGGATTCTGAGAGGATTCTGAGAGGATTCTGAGAGGATTCTGAGAGTATTCTGAGAGGATTCTGAGAGGATTCTGAGAGGATTCTGAGAGGATTCGGAGAGTATTCTGAGAGGATTTTGAGAGGATTCTGAGAGGATTCGGAGAGTATTAAGAGTTTTATGGGAGTATTATGGGAGTATTCTGAGAGTATTATGGGAGTATTATGGGAGTATTATGGGAGTATTCTGAGAGTATTCTGAGAGTGTTAAGAGTATTATGGAGAGTATTCGGAGAGTATTCGGAGAGTATTAAGAGAGTATTAAGAGAGTATTCGGAGAGTATTCACAGAGTATTCTGACAGTATTAAGAGAGTATTATGGGAGTATTCGGAGAGTATTCACAGAGTATTCTGAGAGTATTATGGGAGTATTATGGGAGTATTATGGGAGTATTATGGGGGTATTATGGGGGTATTATGGGGGTATTATGAGAGTATTATGAGAGTATTATAGGAGCATTATGGCATACTTCGGTAGAATTATGGAGTACAATGGGAGTATTATGGAGTATGGGAGTATTATGGAGTACTATAGAGTAATATGGGAGTTCTATGGGATGTGTGTCAGACCTGATGATGAAGACGATGGTGCTGAGGATGAAAAGCAGCAACGACAAACCAAGAACTCTAGACACAACGTGCAGAGCAGACGACTGGACTGGAAGTGGAGGACAATATTAAACTACTGCTGCTGCTGCATCAGCAGCGGTACATACAGTATCAGGGCAATAAGGGGACTCACCTGGTGGGCAGCCGCTGTCACTGCAGTTACAAGACATGATCTGAAGATGGAAAAATTAACAAATCAAACTGGAGAAAGACCAGTGAGAGAGACCAGAGTGAGACCAGAGAGAGAGAGACACAGAAATAAAGACCAGACAGACCAGAGAAAGAGAACAGAGAGAGACCAGAGAGAGCCGAGCTACCTCTCACCCATGTGAGTCAAATAGTGACTCACAGGGCTCTTTCTCACACAAAATATATATGTTTCCTAATCAGATGGAAACATGTGTCTTCTTTGTTCACAACATTTTACTTTGACTCTCTCTAATGGACAAACTAAATTTATGAAACTAAAGTTACGTACCCCAGCTATAATTTTCAAACATATTCACGCAGAAAGAATGAAATCATATAAATAAATGCTGTTTTATACAAGAAGAATTAAAAACAATGAGACAAACTGTATTTCTGTTCATTCTGATTTTGTTGAAATAGAATAAAAAAGAAAACGCTGTGAAGTATAAACAGGACTCACCTGTGGATTCAGAATACAGCTGTGTAATATAACTGTTTATGTAAATCTCGGATCCACTGTGTGTGTTCGAAGTGTGTAAGTGTATGTATGTAATAAGTTTAATAATGTCATCTGGTGCAGGTGAGTGAGCGTTGCTGGTGCCGGTCTCTCTCTTGCGGCAGGAAGTTTGTGGTTCCACATCCGGACACTTTCCAAAGACGGCCTGCTTTTATATGTTCAGTTTGTTTTGTAATTTAAATCTGTGTACTCTGTGTACTCATTGGGCAGAGAGAGACCAGAGAGAGAGAGACTCATCCATTTTCTACCCTTTTAATCCATTTCTGGGTCAGGGGGGTGGCAGTCAAAGATGCCACCCAAGTCTCATAGCACCAGCCCCTCACTGACCCTCTGCAGGTGGTGAGTCCACAGGAGGACGGCTGCTCTCTGAGTGTGAGCACAGCCTTGATCTTTCAGTGGGGGCTTTGCAGGGACGTGCGGTGAGGTTTGTGATTGGGGAGGCACTGACTTTAAAAGTCAGATTTACAATCATTATTCAAATAAAATAGCATTTAATCACCAATGCAATGACATCCACAAACTTTATATACTGTAAAGATAAGAGAACCAGCTTCTTTTAATAATCTCACAACAAATCTAGCTGCTGACTCTGCTCCGCATCAAACAACATCTTTAAGAAGCGCAGGTGCGAGAGACGCGAGGAGAGAGAGACGCGAGGAGAGAGGAGCAGAGAGAGACAGAGAGGAGCAGAGAGAGACAGAGAGGAGCAGAGAGACGGAGACGCGAGGAGCAGAGAGAGACAGAGAGGAGCAGAGAGACGGAGACGCGAGGAGAGAGAGACGCGAGGAGCAGAGAGAGACGGAGACGCGAGGAGAGAGAGACGCGAGGAGAGAGAGACGCGAGGAGAGAGGAGCAGAGAGAGACAGAGAGGAGCAGAGAGGAGCAGAGAGAGACAGAGAGGAGCAGAGAGGAGCAGAGAGACGCGAGGAGCAGAGAGAGACGGAGACGCGAGGAACATAAACAATAATTTAAACAAGTTGCAGAACTCTTGAGCAGTGTTTGAATCAGTGTTTTTCGGAAAAGCACTACTTTGCCGGTATCTGTCAATGTTCAACATAAAACACAGATTAACAAACTCCTCCCCCGCAGCCGGACTAACCTCGTAAGTCCAGTGGTGGTCTCCCAGTCTATATTAATTCTTTCTTTGTTTGAAAGTCCAATTGAGAAAAAAAATCTTCATTCAAATCATCCATTTTCCAGCAAAAGAAATAGCATTGTGGGCTGATTGTTTGTTAGCAACTCTGGTATGAACTTTATGCTCACTATCACCCCTAGCGGTGAGGCACAGATACCGCCTGCCTCACGCCAAGCTTTTTCCTTGTGTGTTCATCTACGATCAAAAGACTTAAACTAAATATAAATTGTACACACATACGTGCAATACACTACTAAACACTAAGAGGAGTTTAAAAAATGTTTTTAAAGCAGGATATTTGAAACAAACGGTGATATATCAACTGCACGAGCTGAGTGCACTCAGACACACACACACACACTGTGAGGGAGCGGTCTGGGGTGAGGCACGCAGGAGCGCTGCCTCACCTCGTCTCTTTGAATAGGAATAACGGGATTTCGGCGATTTTGACTTCAGAAATGATCAAAACTGATGGGAACCGTGCCGAATATACATTAAAAGCATAGGACAGTGGATATAAATTATATATTTAAACTAAAATAATTATTAGTTTCCAATAATGGCAGGTGAGGCTCTGCCTCCCCTGACTGCACGTCCCTGGGGCTTTGGGCAAAGTGGGGTTAAGTGTCTTGCCCAAGGACACAACGGCAGCAGTCATCAGTGGGAGTCGGTGGAGAAGGTGTCAAGGTGGGAATTGAACCCACGACCTTCAGGCCTGAAGGCCAATGCTCTACCAACTGAGCTACTGTCGCCCAGGGAGAGACCATTATTTCATATTGATTATTGCAGGAATTAGAGAAAAAAAATAGTTTCTAGACTTTTGACAATGAACATAGTTTCCAGGAATGATTGTAGAGTTACCAGTTGTGGAACGCGTCGCATGAACACAACTGGTAACTCTACAATCCTGAAAGTGACCAGCAAGACGGACCAGAGAGAGGGAGAGACTAGAGACAGGCCAGATAGAGAGACCTAAGAGACCAAAGAAAGAGACCAAAGAGAGAGACCAGAGAGAGAGAGACCTAAGAGACCAAAGAGAGAGGCCAGAGTGAAAGACCAGAGAGAGAGGGACAGACTAGAGACCGGCCAGAGAGAGACCAGAGAGAGACCTACAAGACCAAAGAGAGAGAGAGAGAGAGAGAAAGACCAGAGAGAGTAAGAGATTAGACTGGAGACAGGCCAGAGAGAGAGACCTAAGAAACTAAAGAGAGAGACCTAAGAGACCAAAGAGAGAGACCAGAGAGACCTAAGAGACCAAAGAGAGAGACAGAGAGACCTAAGAGAGAGACCAGAGAGAATGCAGGATGTGCAGTGATGTCACATAAAAACAGTTCCAGTAAAAACAAAACACACTTTTCTCTTTCCCGTTTCTTTTATTTGCGCTGGGATCTGGACATGACTCATATACAGCTACAGTCTGCGCTCGGTCTGTACAAAAACACTTTATTTACACGTTTCCACCCCACGTCACTGTACAAAAAGATTCTTAAATTAACAAGTCACACATTTAAATACACGCTACAGCCTCCAGTCAGTAGTACAGTGCACCGCAGCTTGAGACGCGCTGAAATCTGAGGATAAAGAAGAACCAGGACCACTGTCTGAAGAGAATGCTCAAATCTGTGTGTGTTCCACCGTTTGATCCATAAATATCTAAATTGTAATTATTAAAAGCACATTTTTAGACAAAACGTGCTTCAGTCTCTCAATATTGATCTAACCCTATGCAAAGACAGCGATCAGTGGATTTTTTTTTAACCTTTGATTCAGAAATGGTAGAGCAAAGTGAGTAAAACATTTGGCTGTGGTTCTGACGGGACTCTCTCTAATAACTTAGCATTTCGTCCTGGAGCTAGCCAGCCTCTCCAAAACAGAGAGAGATCAGAGAGAGCCCAGAGAGGGACCAGAGAGAGAGACCAGAAAGGCCAGAGAGAGGCCACAGAGAGACCAGAGAGAGACCAGAAAGAGAAGATTTAGCTCCTTTAATTTATCTTTCTCTGTCTATCGTCTTCTGTTATTTATGTCTTATGTACAGGGACTAGTAAAGGTTTTGGAATTGAATGGATAAATCATACCTAACCAAAACCAGTCTAGAAATATGTGTAAATGACAAACATGGACTGAGCTGAGAGAAGTCCATCTGACACATCGTCAACACTGCGGCCAAATTTCTCTTCTTCTCTTCTTGAAATTAGCACAAATATTTTTGACAGTTTTTGCGACAGAAATCAGAAACATCACAAAATTGAAAACAATAATATCCAGACATGATCAGAAAACACATTTCACAGTAAGAGTTTGGGCACAGTTTCAATTAGAGGAAGCGCTTCAGGCCCAGAAACTTTGAAACAAGTTGAAAAGGTTAAACAAACTGATAAACATTGGATGATTTGGATTTGGTTTAGGATCAAATTATAGCATTTTAGATCCTTCTCTGTTGATAACAAACTTAAGACCACCATTTTTTTGTCAGATATATATATTTGAAATCTTGGATGTTGTCGGGTCTAAGATTATTAGGATAAGATGCTAACAACTAATACAGTGTCTTCTGAGAGGCCCTTAAAGCCAATAATAGTTTGTGGAACTGATATAGATGAAGGCTAGGACTAGGCTGAGCTGAAGTTGCCTGAGTGATGATTCGTTTTCTTACTATACGTTTGTTAAAAGAGCTGGAGTGGGTGGAACTGTTTTTCTTTGCTTTGGGCTGTGTTAGCGTTAGCATTAGTGTTAGTTATAATTTGTAGATGGGTAGATTCTATCACAGGTAAAACAGGTGAATTCTAGAGATTCTAGTCAAAATAAAATAGTCTATTTGGACTTGGGTTGATGACAGTGTGAACTTTCTTTGGGCTAGCGTGGATTCTAATACGTGTGAATTCTAGAGATTCTAATCCAAGACAATATAGTGTATTTTGGCTGTGACCAAGTTAACAAAATGTGTGGGTGACAGACACAAACTAAATTAATAGACTTTTGTGAATTGTCTGTATCGAACAAGATTTCACAGGACTTCCAAATTCAACTTTCTCCCCATGTGTTGCCTTATTGATTCTGCAATGTCTCTCAGAGTGAAATAATTGCTCAAACACATGACTTCTTACATTGGGGGTGGTCTCTCAACCTATAATACACAGTTCAACATTTCCAACTGATATTTCAATAGTTAATGGACCAAATATCTGGTTATAAATACGTACTTTTAGCTCACATTGTTTGGAAATCTGGGAGAAACTGCAAATCAAGTTCAATCATTAAAAAAACAAAACAATAAAAACAAAAACATATAAAATAATGTTTGAAATGATGGCGTCAGTCCTGGTCTGCGGACACTGGCAGAAGTTTGGCTTGAAATGCAAACAGAAGAAATCATTCACATTTTAATACTGATAATTATTTTGGCCAAAAATTGAAAGTTTAGCTTGGAAATGACAGCTTTTGACATCGATTTTACAAGAATTTGGCTTTTACAATAGAGGAAAACAGCTGACCATTTGTGGAGTCACTAATAATGCAATAACACAGAACCGTGTTGAAATGTCGACCCGGGACAATGGTGGGAAAGGTTGGTGTGTTTATGGACCCGTGTCTGCTTTTCACCACAAGGAAGAGGTTAAGTTTCAAGATAAGTTTCTCATCCACATGGAAAAGAATATATTTACTTTGTCAGAAGAGCTTTTGGGGCTTGTATGATAAGTTCAGAGAAGAGAAAGAACGGAGAGACCAGAGAGAGACAAGTGAGGGACTTTTAATCAAAGTTTTATCAAAGTTCAGAGGACTTTGGTCTTCCCGTAGCTCTCAGACCTGCTCCTGACCCTCTCTGTCCTCTGCAGTTGTATTTTACAGTGTATGCACGGCTTTTGACAGCTGCAGCAGCGCTCAGACCTACAATCCATATGTTTGATATGTCTGGTCCCTCTCACTTCAGCAGTGATGAGTTCAGGTGGTTAGAAAAGTGTATAAAGTGTGAGGAGTTAAACTTACAGCTGCTGAGAGCCGAGAGGATTTACCTGATGATGGGTTATTTTTAGAACACATCACCCCCGCCATAAATGAGGGGGTTAGTATTTTTGCACAGACACAAGACTCTCTCTCCAAAAGGTCAGCGTTTGTCAGTATTTTGGCCTCTTCATCAAAACTGGATCAAGTCACAGACACGTACGGACCACGCTTTGACGTCACAGACACATTCATGAGGACAGATGAGAACAGAGAATGACAACGTTAATGTTTTGTTCGTGGAGCTCCGGAAAAAAGTGCTTTCACCAGCTTTATGGTTTCAGGTTTCTCGCACCAAAACTGAAAAAGTGCCAAAGAAGTATTTGGGAGAGTTTCAGTGCAGCAGAACAAAGTCTTGAGATGTGGACCTGAGCAGTTCTGACTTTATGATATTATATTGTATTTATGAACTGTTACGGCTTGTTTCTGACTACGGTGAGAGAAAGGGTCAAAAATAAATTAATAAGTGCTGAAGTAAGTGGTATTCATCGCCCTGTTTCCACCAGCTCTACTCTACCTGCGTTTCCATTGCACTTTAGTGTGGTCTCTAGAGAGAAACCAGCAAGAGAGAGAGAGACCAGAGAGAGACCAGAAAGAGACCAATTAGAGAGAGAGACCTCACCAGAGACAGACCAGAGAGAGCGACAAGAGAGTCCAGTTAGAGCAATCAGAGAGATACCAGTGGGAGAGACCAGAGAGAGAGCCCAGAGAGATGACAGCTACCTTTATCTAAGAAGAAATCTTTTGTGGCTTGTGTGCACTGCAGTGCTTAGTTCAGAGGAAGAACAATGCTATCTTGTTTTATACTTATACTTTTACTTGTACTATATTCCCTCCTCTCTCTCCTCCCCTCTGCATCAGAACTGCTCAGACCCGGGTTCGCTGGGGCTCGCCACAGCGCCCCCCGGGGGAGGACGTTCACTGGAGCACGCAGTACTTCCTGTAGTCCGACTCGAAGTCCTCGTCCATGCTGCTGGTGTCGGCCATCTTCTGCCCCTGCGTCTGCGGTAGGAAGTGTGAGTAGTCCACGCCCTGCTGCTCGTAGAACAGGATGTATGCGGAGTCTGTGTCCATCTCCCCCGAGTGCACTTCCTGTGGAGAGGGAGGGGTTAAAGCTGGGGTCTTTAGAGTGACTACGAGGAGCATCATCTTACAGCCCTGTGTTTCACTATTTGACTGGTCTGTCTCTCTCTCTGGTCTGTCTCTCTCTCTCTCTTCCTCTCTCGGCTCTCTTTCTCCCCCCCTCTCTCTCTCTGGCCCCTCTCTCTGCTCTCTCTCTCTCTGGTCTCTCTCTCTCTGGTCCCTCTCTCTCTGGTCCCTCTCTCTCTCTCTCTCTCTCTCTGCTCCCTCTCTTCTGGGGCAGTTACCTTGCAGCTGCTGTCGTTGTAGCAGTACCACTTCCTGTTGGGGTTTTTGGCGTAAGTGACGTAGTGGCCGCCTCCCATGATTCCTGAATGACACTGGAGAAAAACATAAAACAAAACATCAGATGAAGCTTATACAGAACTTATAACTTCAGCACAATGTACACAGAAATGTCAAACTGGCAGAAACTATTATGATAAAGTCTTTTGTCGAGATCCCTCTTTATCACGCCAGACTGAGCTCTGACTGAAGACGCTGCTCCCTTCTCACCGTCAGAGGACCAGGACCTCTGCTCCTAGTCCTTTCCGTTGTATAGAGGTTGCAGATGTGTTTTGGGACTCACCGATATTGCATAGAGGTTGTAGATGGCCTCCAGACCCAGGTCCTGGTTCAGGTCCTGGTTCAGGTCCTGGTGCAGGTCCTGGTGCAGGTCCTGGTGCAGGTCCTGGTCCAAGCTGCTCTCAGTGCTGCAGTCTGAGTTCAGTCCGTTCCCATTCATCAAAACCACGTCACAGTGAGAGGCATCAGTCCCCAGCTCGGACTCGGACTCCAGGACTTCGGCTGGTCCTGGTGCCCTCTGGTCCTCGTCCTCCTCTAGCCTGCCAGTCTCTGTGGTCTCTATGGTCTCTGTGGTCTCCGTCTCTGTGGTCTCTGTGGTCTCTGTGTGGAGGTTGTCTTTGCTGGAGTGGATCCGGTTCTTGGAGCCGAGCTGGGGCAGCCGTAGCCGCCCTGGGCGGCGGGATGAGGTCTTGGGGCTGGAGGAGGGACTGCTGCTGCGGCTCAGAGACTTCCGACTGGAGCAGGGAGAGGCTGAGGACACAAGTTACCATCAAGAGACTTTACTATGTGGTGGAGAGCAGCTAAGATGTCTTTCTGGTCTCTCTCGCACTCGGGTCTCTCTCGCACTCGGGTCTCTCTCGCACTCGGGTCTCTCTCGCACTCTGGTCTCTCTCGCACTCTGGTCTCTCTCGCACTCTGGTCTCTCTCGCACTCTGGTCTCTCTCGCACTCTGGTCTCTCTCGCACTCTGGTCTCTCTCGCACTCTGGTCTCTCTCGCACTCTGGTCTCTCTCGCACTCTGGTCTCTCTCGCACTCTGGTCTCTCTCGCACTCTGGTCTCTCTCGCACTCTGGTCTCTCTCGCACTCTGGTCTCTCTCGCACTCTGGTCTCTCTCGCACTCTGGTCTCTCTCGCACTCGCACTCTGGTTCTCTCTCGCACTCTGCACTCGCTCTGGTCTCTCTCGCACTCTGGTCTCTCTCGCACTCTGGTCTCTCTCGCACTCTGGTCTCTCTCGCACTCTGGTCTCTCTCGCACTCTGGTCTCTCTCGCACTCTGGTCTCTCTCGCACTCTGGTCTCTCTCGCACTCTGGTCTCTCTCGCACTCTGGTCTCTCTCGCACTCTGGTCTCTCTCGCACTCTGGTCTCTCACTTGTCTCTCGCACTCTGGTCTCTCTCGCACTCTGGTCTCTCTCGCACTCTGGTCTCTCTCGCACTCTGGTCTCTCTCGCACTCTGGTCTCTCTCGCACTCTGGTCTCTCTCGCACTCTGGTCTCTCTCGCACTCTGGTCTCTCTCGCACTCTGGTCTCTCTCGCACTCTGGTCTCTCTCGCACTCTGGTCTCTCTCGCACTCTGGTCTCTCTCGCACTCTGGTCTCTCTCGCACTCTGGTCTCTCTCGCACTCTGGTCTCTCTCGCACTCTGGTCTCTCTCTCACACTCTGGTCTCTCTCGCACTCTGGTCTCTCTCGCACTCTGGTCTCTCTCGCACTCTGGTCTCTCTCGCACTCTGGTCTCTCCCTGGTCTCTTACCCTTGTGTAGGTTGTTGAAACCAGCAGGAGCAGAGATCGAGGACAGATGGTCTTCTCCAACTCTGAGGAGGTCATCGTTCTCACTGCGGGAGTACGGACAGTGCTGCCCCCTGTCTCTCGGAGCCAGAAACGCACCAGGGTCAAACTTCTCTCTGGGAAACTTCACGATCTTCTGAGACTTGATCCATCGGCCGTTCACAAACTGGAAACGCTTCAAATGGACGATCTGAGAACAGAGAGATATCATCAGGTGAGAAGGCGAGGGATCATCAGGAGAGAAGGATAAGAGAAGGCGAGGGATCATCAGGAGAGAAGGATAAGAGAAGGCGAGGGATCATCAAGAGTGAGGCCAGAGAAAGAGACAAGAGAGACCAGAGAGACTAGCGGGAATCACATAATAATAGAATAAAACAAGTTACAACAGTTTGATGTTTTTACTTGTAATATTAGCAGTAGTTTAATAGTGCTAGCAGCACTATCAGCTGTAGTGTTAGCCGTAGCAGTACTATCAGCAGTAGTAGCCACAGACCAGTATGGGAGGCAGCCTCCACAGGTCCAGCTTCTTGGTTGCCAGTCTGTGGGTCTTGCACTTGGAGCAGTAGTAGAGCTCGTCCTCCCCCAGCTCCTCCTCTGAGGTGAAGGCTCTGAGGCAGCTGTCGAGGGAGATGGGCTCAGCTTGGGCCCGACGGGACTGCTCTACACTGCAGTGCTCCTCCACGATCTAGACACAGAGAGGCACAGACACACACACAGAGCAACAGACAGACAGACACACACACGCTTTAGAAAAACAAATGTGGACTGAGTGGAGTTGCAGCCGATTCAAAACGCAGCAGCATATTTTCTCACAAAGACAAAAAAACAGATCTGTATTACAATCTCTACACCAGCTTCTGTTAGAGACCAGGGAGATAAGAGAGAGGGTCCCTCTCTGGTCCCTCTCTGGTCCCTCTCTGGTCCCTCTCTGGTCCCTCTCTGGTCCCTCTCTGGTCCCTCTCTGGTCCCTCTCTGGTCCCTCTCTGGTCCCTCTCTCTGAGTCTGTATGATAGAGCAGACTGACCCTCTCCTGGGAGGTCTGGTAGCGCAGGTGCAGAGCAGTAGGATCCCAGTCCACAGCGATGTACGCGTTTCCCACTGCAGCCCGCTCCTCTGTGCACTCCACCATACAGCCCCTGCAGAACCTGGACACCAGAAGGGCAGAATGTGTTAGAGTGTAAAATGTAAAGTGTGTCAAGTATAGATTCAGGTTCAGTTTATTTTCTATTTGCAAGATAACCACATACAGTAGGAATAAATGGTGTGCATGAGTCCCCAGTGTGCACCAGACAAGCACACAAAAAACTGAGGAAAATAAGACTGCCAAATGTGACTTTTATTATGGTCTGCACATGAACTGAAGAAAAACGTTATTCAGGACACAGGACCTTATTACAGACAAGACATCATTATTCTCTGAATAGATGACTCTCACATGAACGTGAGCTCCCATCACATTATTACTGTTGAATGAATGCAAAAAACAAAGCTATGCATCAAGCGCCACCTGGTGGCTGTAATACACAAATGTAAACTAGCAGAGTAAATTCAGAGAAGGAACCAAAGTGAAAAAGATCATTATTTAACTAAATATCACAATAATTTGTTCTACTGTATCCATTTAACTTCGCTTTGTGCATGCGCAGGGAACATTAGGTGCTAGGCACCTCTGCCAGGCATTTGAGGTTCATAGAACCGTGGTTACATAAGTAACCTTTGTTTTAACAACTGTTTCGTGTTTTTGTCATTTGTTCAGAGATAAAGTGCTGTTTCTCACCGGTACCATGGACACCAGGCGCAAGAGTTACCATCTTTGCCCACGACTCTCAGTGTGAACGGATACTGGTACCCCAAACTGTCATCACTGAAACACAGGAGAGATGAGTGAGCAGAGGGAGACCAGAGAGAGACCAGAGAGAGACCAGAGACACCGGAGAGAAATACATGTACACACCAGTCCTGAGCGTGGTTAGAAGCCTCCTGAGGCGGCAGAGGAGATGCTAGTCTGGACACTTGGACCCACACAGCATCGTAAAGGTCTTTTTTACTGGTGTGAACAGTGCAGGGAACTATCAGAGGCATCCCGAACAGAGAGGGACGATTCTTCTGAGAGGACAGGAAGTACAGCTCCGAACGCATCTACAGAGACACACACAACACACAGGAGAGAGAAATTAGACAATAACCACGCACGCACACACGCACACACACACACACACACACACACACACACACACCCCACAGAGAGACCAGAGAGAGAGACCAGAAAGAGAGACCAGAGAGAGAGAGACCAGAAAGAGAGACCAGAGAGAGAGAGACCAGAAAGAGAGACCAGATAGAGAGACCAGATAGAGAGAGACCAGAAAGAGGGATAAGATGAACGGTGGTAAAGGGTAATTTTTGGTTTTTAGCTTCATCCATGCTAGTATCAGCTCACCATCTTGCGGTGCATGGCGATGATGTAGCCGATGAAGGGGCTGTCCTGGAGGGGGGTGAGGTGGCCGTTGGTGGTCACCCCGTTAACGAGAGGCGCCTCTGGGCTGGAGAGAGGAGCGGAGCTGGGGTCTCCGTTTGGAATCAGGTGGCCGTTCACTGAGCCATTCGCCACCGGAGTGATGTCTGAGAAACAAACACAGACAAACACACAAAGACACAAACGGGGTAAATCTGCTGTTGGAACTGGGAGTCTCGCTATGCACTCTCTCCGTCTCTGGTCTCCGTCTCTGGTCTCCGTCTCTGGTCTCCGTCTCTGGTCTCCGTCTCTGGTCTCCGTCTCTGGTCTCCGTCTCTGGTCTCCGTCTCTGGTCTCCGTCTCTGGTCTCCGTCTCTGGTCTCCGTCTCCCTCTCCGGTCTCCCTCTCCGGTCTCCCTCTCCGGTCTCCCTCTCCGGTCTCCCTCTCCGGTCTCCCTCTCCGGTCTCTCTCTCCGGTCTCTCTCTCCGGTCTCTCTCTCCGGTCTCTCTCTCTGGTCTCTCTCTCTGGTCTCTCTCTCTGGTCTCAGACTCACCGGTCAGAGTGGGAGAGCTCAGCGATGTTGGAGATCCAGGAACTGGGATCTCAAACGCACACAGGAACCCGTTCACCGACAGACGCACTTTCTGATTATCCAGCGGGAAGTGCTAAGAAACAACACAACAAGACAGAGGTCAGAGTTCACATACAGCAGCAGATTTCTGTGTGTTCGATTCTAAAAGGCTAAACTTTTTTATTCTATCTAAAAATATATTTGAACCGCCCAAATACAAACAGCAAATTTATATTGACTAAATATTTTTTATACAAATGAAAAATAAAAAATATAAAAAAATAACTTAATTAATAGCAGCGAATTGGCCTATTTTTCATCACAAGCCCTTATTTCTGCACACAACCTCCCTCTCTCCAGTCTCTCTCTACGGCTTCTCTCTTTCCGGTTTCTCTCTCTCTCCGGTCTCTCTCTCCAGTCTCCCTTGCTCTTTCTCTCCAGTCTCCCTTGCTCTCTCTCCAGTCTCCCTTGCTCTCTCTCCAGTCTCCCTTGCTCTCTCTCCAGTCTCCCTTGCTCTCTCTCCAGTCTCCCTTGCTCTCTCACTCCAGTCTCTCTCTCTCCAGTCGGTCTCTCTCTCTCTCTCTCTCTCTCTGTTCCCTGAGAGACACAGTCCTCCAGCCTGCCGTAGGTCCCATCTCTAGGGCCCCTGAGTAACCAATACCAGGTCCTTCTTTAGTCCCTCTTGGTCCTGGTTCTATCCAGGCCAAGCTGTTACTAAATGTTCTAACTGACAGAGTGTAGGTACAGTACAGTAGGCAGTTTTCTGACCTTGATGTTGGAGGAGTGCACCTCTGCCAGCAGGATCTGCTCTGGCTTCAGGCTGCACAGTTCACTCAGCTGCTTCTTCAGTCCTGTGTACTTCTCGTCCATGTTCAGTCTGAGGCCAAACCGGACCGGAGTGGACCCATCCAGCTTTATCACTGCACACAGAGCAGGGGTTAGACAACAACTGGACCAAAGTCGGAGATTACTTATTTAAAGCTGCACTAACTGACTTTGGGATTTTGAAGCCGCGGACTCGCTGGCCTCGCTCTTTCTGCTCCCCTCCCCGCACCCACGAAGCTATCGCCCCCCACACACACACAGTGTTGAGACGGAGCTAGCCTCTCCCAATATGGATAATACATGGATATGGATTTTCACGTGGATGGCGTGACCATAGAACGATAGAACCGGGAAGCGCGGAGGAACGAGACTTTCTTTTGGATGGCTGTTTCGCTGTGTAAGCAGTACCCGGTGACGAAGACACACAGGCTTCAGGTTAGCTCTGCCGCTTGTTGTGCTAACTCAGCTGTCTGTGCTAACGGACCTGTAGATTTCTCACGAAAGTGGGGGCTAGTGGTGCGCTGTGATTGGTCACAATCTGCGACCCGAAACACATTCTCTTCCTTGTTTCATCCAAACTCGATCGAAAATATAATGTCAGGCCAGCACAAATCTGCGCTACTTTTTCTTCAGAAGAACGTATATCCCAATGCACTACATGGACATGGATAGCATTTTCGTAATGAATACGAAAATAAAGTCAGTTAGTGCAGCTTTAAGGGTGTATTCAGACCTGCACATTTGCTCCACTTTAAACGGACCGGGATTCGTTTGGAACTCTGATCCGAAGCTTTTATGCAGGTCTGAATACACACAAACGAATCCTAGTCCGGACCAAAGAACCGAACCGAGACCCACTTTTTTAGGTGGTCTCGGTCGGCTTCCAAACGAATTCTGGTCAAAGTCGAATCAGGTCTGATTCTATTTCATATGTTGCTTCGCCCTTTAGGCTTCGCTAATGCATATCTCTCGGAAGCATCGCTTCCCGCCCTGAGAAGATCAAACGATCCACCCTCCAATCACCTTCACGTCCTGGCGTAGGCCAGTCCCCTATAAATAGGGTCATGCACCACAGCTCTTCTCCTTTCTCTCTCAGCTTGCCTAAGAGAAGCTTCGATTCATTTTGCTAGGATGTCTTCAAGCAAGATCCCCGCGCCTGAGAACTTGCCACCCTCCGGTGTCAGGCTGCGGATCTGCGACTTGTGCCCAGTGGCACTCTCCCAGACTGACCGCCACGAGTCCAGCGTCTTCTGCCTGGGCTGGCGTCGTGCCGCGGGAGAAAGCCCCGGATGTATTTATGCCGCATAGAGTGGTGCCCTTAGTGGCATCGCTCATGGTGTGCTTCCCTCTATCCACGCTGAACAGACGTATAGCTAATACACCACAGATGGTTGCCGTAGCTTAACACATTACTTTGCTCGCTTCATCCCTGGAGTGGTGCCCATGGTGGCTTGCTCAGGGTGTGCTACGTTCTGCTCACGCTGGACAGGCGTAATACTACTGCACCACAGATGGTTGCTTAATAACATCACTCTCGGTGCCCATGGTGGCTCGCTCAGGGTGTGCCTCTGCTTCACTATATCAGCCGCGAGGGGATAGGCCCATGACAGCCCATTCCCCGGCGCTAGCGTATGGAGTATACGCGGGTGCGGAGGCCTAGCCTTGGCGGTCAGGTTTTCCTCTCATAGAGGATGGAGTACGCCTGTACACCAGCTTCCTCCGGGGTCTGGGCTGGCACCCCCTCATAGGTCGTTGCTATGGCTTATAACATTATTCTCCTCGCTGCATCCCTCGGACAGGGACCGCTCTGCAACCCAGCACCGCTCAGAACCAAGAGGAGACAGCAAGCGTGTGACAAGCAGAGGAGCAGCAGCCACCCCGGCTTTGCAGCTGCAAGGAGGGGAGGGAAACGCTTTAATAAAGGCCATCATCAGGCCCGTTACTCCCTCAAAGAGAACACTTCTTTCCCCTTTTCCTTATCCTCAGCGCTTGGCCATCGCTGCTCATCTGCCAAGTGCCTGGAGCCTCTCTCAGCGCGCCTCTCGTGCGCGCGCTGGAGGCATGCTCCGGGACCGCTGTGCGCTCCCCGTGCCTTTGCCTCTCTTGGGCAGAGAGTGCGCGGCTGCACGCTACCCTCCTACGCTCTCTGTGCGCCACGAGCGCCAGCTCACAGCTGTCCTGCCCTCACGCTGCTACCCGGTAAAAGCCAGGGCCGCAGCTAGGGCTCAGACCTTTTTCCAGCGGCCCCCCACTATCCAGAGCAATGAGTGGTACTGCTCCCCCCCCCCTCCTCAGTCCTCAGTGTTGGGGAGAAAGGCCCTGGGCCGCAGCTAGGACCCAGCCCTCTTCCCAGGGGCACCCCCACTGCAAAAAGTGGGGCTGCTCGGCCCCCTCTCAGTCCACAGTGTTGTGGAGCGGGGGCTCGGCTTCACGTAAGCGCAGCACACCTGACCTCACGCGGCCACCTGGAAAAAGGCCCAGGGCTGCAGCTAGGGCCAAGCCCTCTTCCCAGGGGCCCCCCACTGTAATAAGTGTGACTGCTCAGCCCCCTCTCAGTCCACAGTGTTGGGGAGCGGGGGCCCGGCTCCAGGAAAGCGCAGCACAACTGCCCTCACGCAGCCACCCGGAAAAGGGCCTAGGGCCGCAGCTAGGGCCCGGCCCTCTTCCCAGGGGCCTCCCACTGCAATAAGTGGGGCTTCTCGGCGCCCTCTGAGTCCACAGTGTTGGCGAGCAGGGGCTCGGCTCCACGTAAGCGCAGAACACCCGCCGTCACGCGGCCACCCGGGAAAAGGGCCCAGGGCCGCAGCTAGGGCCCAGCCCTCTTTCAAGGGGCCCCCCACTGCAATATGCGGGACTGCTTGGTCCCCTCTCAGTCCACAGTGTTGGGGAGCAGGGGCTCGGCTCCACGTAAGTGCAGCACACCTGCCCTCACGCGGCCACCCAGAGAAAGGCCCAGGGCCGTTGCTAGGGCTCAGGCCTTTTCCCACGGGCCCCCCACTATCCGATGCCTCCCCAGGATGGGACATCTGTGGGCGGACCAGGCCTTTCTCCCTCCTCCCATCCCACTGTGCTTCCCTTGACCCATGTTGTCACCGTATCGGAACAGTCGGGGCTCCGGGGAACTCTGTGGATACACAGAGTGCTGAGTCGGGGCTATGCTCTCCAGTTCTCCTGGCGGCCCCCTCCTTTCTGCGGCATTCTCCAGAACGCCGTGGCGCTTCACAGGGAGGTCAACACGCTTCTGCAGCGCCGGGGGGTAGTGGAGGTAGACCCGCTCAGGGCAGGGACAGGGTTTTACTCTCCATACTTCATAATCCCAAAATAAAAAAAATAAAAAAATAAAAAATAAAAAAGTGCGGAGGGGTGCGGGCCATGCTGGACCTGCTCGTCCTCAATGGCTGCATAGCCAAGCGACTGTTTCGCATGCTCACAGTAAACAGCTACTCCTGAGCGTCAGGCCCGGGGACTGGAGGTCCTCCGTGGACCTCAAGGACGCGAATTTCCACAAACCCATTGCACGGGGGCACAAGAAGTTCCTCCGGTGCCCCACTCGGCTACTCCCTAGCCCCCCCGCACCTTCTCCTAGTGTGTGGAGGCGGCGCTAGAACCCCTTCGGCGTCAAGGCCTCAGGACACTGACGTATATCAACGAATGGTGATCCTGTCCTCCCCGAAGGATGCGCAGGATCAAACGTCCAGAGTGTTAAATCACGTGCTCACCTAGGGTTTGTGATCAATAGGGACTAAAGCTCCCTGTGCCCGGCCCAGGAGATCTCGTATCTGGGACTGGGCTTGAATTCCAGGAGCATGACGGCTTCACTCTCGCCAGAGAAAGAAGCGGCGGTTCAGAACCTGGGCCGGATCGTTCTGGGTGAACCTCGGGTCCAACCGCGGCAGATCCAGTCACTCTTGGGCATGATGGCAGCGGCCCATCCAGTGGTGAGACTGGGGTCGCTGCACATGCAATATCTCCAGAGGTGGTTCTCACACCTCAGGGGCTTATCACGGAGGGAGCGACTGTCGGTGAGGGCTCAGAACGACGTCGCCTTCTGGCTGTCCCCAGGTCGACTCCAGGAGGGAGTTCGAATGGGTGTTGTGGACCACCACATCGAGGTCTTCACGGACGCCTCACTGAGTGGTTGGGGAGGCGTGCTCGGTCACCACTCGACAGGAGGCGTTTGGTCCTCCCCCTTGGGGCACATCAACCTCCTGGAATTGGAGGCGATGCGGTTGGTGCTGGCCCATTTCATGACCAGACTGGAGGGCCAACAGGTGATTGTTCGGACGGACAACGCCACTGTGATGCACCGGTCGTGGCCCAACGGTCTCCTCTATGCCTTCCCGCCTCTCCGGCTCTTGGCAGCCCTGCTTTACAGGGTGAGGACGGAGGGGGTCTCCATCCTGGTGGTGGCGCCGGACAGCCCGGGAGCCAGGTGCTATCCGGACCTGGTGAGCATGGCGCTCAGTCCGCCTTGGCCCGTTCCGGACCGTCCTGATGCTCTGAGACAGGCAGGGGGAGCCCTTTACTCACGTCCTGTCCTGGGAAGCAGGCTCATGTTCAGCTTTGGTCTCCCTCCCTTAGTGGTCGCTACTATTCAGGGTGGGAGGGCTACATCCACCACCAAAGCGTATGAGGTTCGCTGGAAACTCTTCGCCTCTTGGTGCGTGGACAGATGTTGGACCCCACCTAGTGTTCCATCCAGGAGGTCTTGACTTTTCTCCAGTTCTTACTGGAGAAATGGAAGGGCGGCCGCCACTCTGGGTGTGTTCGCGGCGGCCATTACCACTGGGCACGTGGGGTTTGGTAGCCACTCTGCGCGGTTCCTACGAGGGGCCCGCAGGATCAGGCCTTCCCTCCGGCGGTCGGCTCCGTCTTGGGACCTTCAGGTGGTCATGGCTGGCCTTTCAGGTCCTCCATTTGAACCCCTGGACAATGCGACCATTGCCTGATTGTCCTACAAAACGGCATTGTTGTGGGCGTGGGCTTCGGCCAAGAGGTCTGGGGATCTGTGCGCCTTTTCCGTGCAGCCGTCTTGTTTGTCCCTCCCCGATCGGGAGGGCATGATTGAGTTGTGCCCTATCAGACCTCGATGAGAACTCGTCTGCAGGGGGGGGTTGTGTGGAGAGGTGTTGGCGCTCTTGGGAGAGGCGGCCTGGACACCTCTGCAGTAAGGATAGGCGCTCTTGGGAGAGGCGGCCTAGGCCCTTCTGCAGTCTGCTTTACACTCCTGGGGATCAGGCGCTCTTGGGAGAAGCTGCCTGCCCAGGTTTGTTCTGAATTCTTTCCTGCTTTGCAGGTTGGGGAATGTGCGGGCACTCTTGGGAGAGGTGGCCCTCCATCCCTTTCTCTATGGCTCGTAGGACCTCCGTCTCTACCGCTTGGTTGCGGTATGAGCACGTGGGTCACGAGTTTGCTCTAATCACCAGAGTTCATGCCTGCTGGGAGTACATCGGTCTGGGCTTCGCTATGTTATGCATTAGCGAAGCCTAAAGGGCGAAGCAACATATGAAATAGAAACCCCAGTTACCTAATGTAACTAAGGTTCTATGAATATGTTGCGAAGCCCTTTAGCTTCGAGCCCAGCAGGCCTGCCCTCTCTTATTCGGCTGAGTTCGAAAGGAGAAGAGCTGTGGTGCATGGCCCTATTTATAGGGGACTGGCCTACGCCAGGACGTGAAGGTGATTGGAGGGTGGATCGTTTGATCTTCTCAGGGCGGGAAGCGATGCTTCCGAGAGATATGCATTAGCGAAGCCTAAAGGGCTTCGCAACATATTCATAGAACCTTAGTTACATTAGGTAACTGGGGTATACATCCGGTGTCGATCCGACAACTCCAAGATACGTGCGCATTTTTTGGGCTTAACAAGCCGCAGACAGAAACTGAGGAATTAGCCACGCAGCTGCTAACTATGCTGCTATCTATGCTGCTAACTATGCTGCTAACGCTACACAACAACAATGAGCCGTGTGCAGACCTGGAGCAGTGAGGAGACGCTGTGCAACAGGCTTATGGAGTTACAACTGTTCACAGTATACAGTGATGTTAATGGAAGCATCTTCAAATCATCAATCATTTGCATTATTAAAAGCCTGACACTGCTTGACTCACGTCTCAAAGAGTAATATCCCGCATCATTGTGTTCTTTGGTTCATACCTGATCCTCAGCGTCTGTTTGTCCCGTGGTTATTATAGATCCATGCAATGGTGTAGGTTTGGTTCCAATCTTGGTGGGGACATTCACTACGACCTGAGTCTACACCCATTGACACGGGGTCCAGAGTTTCTCCCCCAGAATTTGTTGTGTAATCAAACACTATATTTGCAATAGTGTGTTGCCTTCTATACTAAACTCAGCTGTAGACTGAATGAGAAGCAGTAATAAAAACAGAGGAGAAAATATTGAATTAGAATCTACAGTGAGTAGCTCACTACATTGTTTGACATATACGATCAATCTCTAAAAACAATTCATAGTCCCATGCATACCTACAAAATTCCAACCTCGCCTGATGCACTGAAGGGCCTGTTGCTTCTACCTCAACATTCCCTATATTGTTCTCTCTTGTTGGTTGAGTTTCCTATGTATGTTAACAGAAGATTAATCATCACAATTCATAATTTGCTATTACTTGTGCTTTCTCTTACTTACTTTCCAACTGTTAAAAAAGCTCCTGATATGTTTTATCTTTTTTTGTGGAGGTGGCATTTTTTCTAAATTATATAAGAAGGTATAGACAATCAAAAACAGACATTCATATACATGAACTGCAGAATCATTTATATAACTTGGCCAATGTCAAAAGTTACATAGTATTTCTCAATACAATGAGTTAACAAGAGTTTGGCAATAAGTAACAGTGTGGATTTTTCTATATTTTCTTTTTTTTATTCCACTCTCAACCCAAAAAGGCAAGTAATGACTCACAGGGCTCTCAAGTATGCAAAATAAAAACTTAAATGACCTGTTGTGGTGTGTTTTGCGCACAACCAGCATGCATCGTTAACGCAATGGAAAATTTAGGTATCCGAGCTTTAATTTCGGGAGCGCTGGTTGCGCTTTGGGAAGAGTCAGGGGAGAGACAAGTCAGAGACACAGGGGAGAAACGGGGGAGATACGAGGGAGACCCGCACTTGCAACATGGTTCTGTCTGCATATGGTCCGAGCTCGGTACCATGTTAGAGCTGTGCTTTCACTGAGCCCCGCGGCTGTCATTACAAAGCGGCAGCAGCTGCACCAGGACGTGCACATTCGAGTGCATCGCTTGAATGTGCTTTGAGCAAATAACAGCAAGTGCCCGCTGTCACACATTTCACAGAAATTACATTATCGGCAGATAAAGGTTGTAAATCGTGGATCCGTGGAATATTTTCATCCCTAGTTTATCCTGATTCACACAACACACCCACTTATACATTTTGGATAGTAAGAGCACAATAAGTATTTTTTCAGCCTTTCAACCAACCTGTTTCTTTATTGGAGCCAGTTCTGTTCTGTCTCTGTATGCCGTGTGAGCTCCTCGGAACATTAAACAGTGCGCTGACAGATTAGAAATAACGTAAGTACTTTGAATGGTAATAGATCTACAGAACTTTCCTCTGATTACTCACGTGCTACAACGCTCAGGGAATAAAAAAAACACTTGCTTCACGCTGGCTAACTTTTAAAAATTAAACAGTCGCTCAGTGCTTCAGTTTGGCGCTGAAGAAGACAGCCAATCACTGCAGAGAACGGAACGGGTCACGTGCTGCTGCTGCTGCTGCTGTTTGCTCTTGTTTGAAGTCCAATGGAGAAAAAAAATCTTCATTCAAATCATCCATTTTCCAGCAAAAGAAATAGCAATTGGGCGTTGTTGGTTAGCAATCTGGTAATGAAACTTTATGCTCACTATCACCCCTAGCGGTGAGCACAGATAGGTGCCTCTCGCCAAGCTTTTTCCTTGTGTGTTCTCTACATCAAATGACTGGAGGCGAGGAGGAGGCATGTTTTTAAATAAAGCAGGATATTAGAAACAAAACGGTGATATATCAACTGCAACGAGCTGAGTGCACTCAAGACAGAGTAAAAAACACATCAAACACTAACACACACACACTGTGAGGAGCGGTCGGGTGAGGCACGCAGGAGCGCTGCCCTCACCTCGTCTCTTTGATATAGGAATAACGGGATTTCGGCGATTTTGACTTTCAGAAATGATCAAAAACTGATGGGAACCGTGCGAATATACATAAAAGCATAGGACGAGTGGATCTAAATTTATATATTTTGAAACTAAAATAATTATTAGTTCTCCAATAATGCAGTGAGGCTCTGCCTCCCCTGCCTCCCTGAATGCACGTCCTGAGGAAACAGTACTTATCTTGAGGATTTAACAAAGATTCAATTCACCAACACAAAATAGGACGAATCAAACAGTTCAAGACACAGGAAATTAAATTATAACAAACACATGGAACAATGGTCCTTGATGGAAGAGACCAAGCCCTTAGAGCCTTCTGCATTAGACGAGCAACACTTAAGACTAGGGGAGAAAAGTGAGAAACCTCTGGAGGCCCACATAGAGGGACGATCTGCTCCGAAAGGGACGAAGGGTCTGGTAGAATCCAGGATTTGAGGCTAGAGAACTATAAGATTCTAATTGGATTTGATTGATACTGTACAGTTGAGATGGACACAGTTTACTCTCTACACGTTCTGTTCTGGTCTCTGATTTGATGGATACTAGGATTTGGGTGAAGTTTTTGGTTTTTCTTGAATGTGACTATACGGAACTAACAATAACAAATATTTCTGTGTGCGTCAACACAAGCTGGTCTGCCTCTGGTCTCTCTCATCTTCTGCTCTCTCTCGGTCATTCTGGTCTCTCTCTGGTCTCATTCAAGGTTGTGTTATTACTGCACGTTACAATCTGTCATCTTTCAGAAACAAACCAACCATTGATTCGTCCTGCTCTCCCGTTGGAGAAGATTCCTCTCGGACCCCTCTGCTGTCGCCCCCTGATGGTGCAGGTGCTGACTGTTCTGAGGTCTTCAGGGGGGGTGTTCCGCACCCTGGTGGTGCACGGTGTAGACTGTGCTGAGGTCGTTCCTGGCTGCCGCCTTTGGTGGAGCAGATCAGCCTGTGCTGAGGTTCTTCTGTTCCGCCTCCTGGTGTGCAGGTCAGACTGTGGCGGAGGTCCTCCAGTCCTCGTCTTATGACTCGTTCTGTTGAACTATGACCTGGTGTCGACCGACTCTACCTCCCTGAAGCCTTCATCACACTTCTGCAGTCCTCCAGTAGTTTATTACAGAGCTCCTTATTGATATAATTAATTTGTTTCAAATTTGTATTTCATTTATTTATGTCCCAGTTAAAGAAGCTATAACCAGATTTATTTTCCTAATGAGTTCATAAAAAAGCGTATTACTACATACAAGTGTATTAAATCTGTAATTTAATTGAAAACGTGAGCTCACGATTCTCTTGTGTATGAATTCAGGCCGTAAAAAGTGCCTGAGTAGAGACTTAGCGTGACGCGCCCCTGCTCCCTCACACTCACAGAAGGACGAGCAGCGCTGATTACAAAAGAGGCTGCCTCTCTTGCCTCTACAAGCGCTGCTAAATTCACAGTAGCACGTTAGCATAATTGGCTATAACCTCCTCTTGCTGTAACTACAAACACAGCAAAACAGCGCAAACGACACAACAGTGAGGAAGAGAAGAGGGGAACTAAAGCGAAAAAATGATCAAAGGAAAAATCAAGCTCGGTGAACATAGCTAAGCTACATCGTATCCTCTGAAGAGACTTTCTATGGGAGACTGCAGGTGAGTGATCGCCTCTAACTACATTTGGACGCAAAACTAGCGGTAATTCATTTCAGCTATATATTGTGTAAGCAGTGCGAAGCTATTGTACCAAATTCAATCAGTGATTGTTGTCGCTTACAAGAAGTTGCGCTCATGTTAATGTTAAGCGAATGAATCAGATCGCAACTAAAACTAGTGGCTCCGTGGAATGAAGCGTAGGGAAATGAAAGCCAGTGAGCGAGTTGAGGGGCGGTGCAAAATATAAACTGAAAAAACCTTCAGAAACGGTATAGCTCCATTAAATAAAAGAATAAATACAAATTTAACAGACTTTTGAACTGTTTTAAATGAAAAAGTTTTGATGTACCTAAATTTCAACCACTGATGATAACGATTGTAAAACAATCCATTCAAACTAATAGTTCTATTGCTCAAAACATTTGTAATAACACTAGTTTTCCACCTCAATTATTGACCATTGATGGGATAAGCTGCTTGATTTGTGCAGTGAGCTAAATTAAATTGTATTTTAATGAATGTAAGTGTAGCACGTTACAATACAATAAAATACAATACAATTTATTTTGTATCGCTAAATCACAACAAGCAATCATCTTAAGGGCTTAACAAAAGCATTGAAATCAACAACACAGATCAGAGAATCAACATTACAGACACAACAAAGAATATAGAACACATGTTGATAAATGTCCCATAAATTTGTAGAATATTTAAAGTGTGCTAGCTGATCATCACCCATCCTTTTTTGTGGTGACACTACTCTAGCAATAAACTCAACTTCCCTACACAGAACTATACCACCCTTAAAAAGGTAGCAAGCTAAGTTACACAATCTTTCAAAAGTAGCTTGATTTGTAGTAGCTACGAAAGCTATTTAACGACTGCAAATCGGATGCAATTTTATTGATCAATACAACTCTCTGTCAGAAAAGGTAAGTAATGTTTAGATAGATTTTATGTTTAAATGGTGGATTTTGCATTATTATTAAAAAGTGGTTTTGCCGGCTCTCTGCTCCTTGTGCAGACGGCTCCTTGGATGACGCTTATCATGCTGGTTGGCATCTGAACCTGCCAAGTCTCTTTTCAACATGTTTACTGTTGTGTGTGTGCGAGGGGGAGAGCGTAATCTTTCCACCTACAGTCTCTCTCCCTAAAACCATATCAAACAAGTCAATTTCTCTAGAACATTTAAGAAACCATGGTCTGCTTCTGAGGAGAAGCGGTGGAGAGGCTATGATGTCTTCAAACAGACATGAAAAGTAATGGGAAGTCCCACTGCTTCCCTGCTTTACCCTTAAATATAGTAAATAAATTAAATGAATATAGCCATGTCCCTGAGTCATCTTCAGACAGGTGGGTCCCATATGGCACGGCCCCTTTCATAGGACCCCACCATATAGCCAAAACGTGGGGTGAACCACGTGTGTATGAGCCAACCGGAAGTGTTAGGCATGAATGGTGTCCATGCTACACTTCCTGTTGGCTCATACACACGGGTTCACACACCGTTTTTTGGCTAAATGGTGGGGTCCTAAGACAGGCTCGTGCCATATGGACCCACCCTTTCTGAGGACCTCCAGAGACATGGCTATACATATAATTTAAATAATATATTTAAAGGTGTAAAGCAGGGCAAGCATGGACTTCCCATTACTTTTCAAGTCTGATTATGAAAGACATCATAGCCCTCGTCCACCGCCTTCACCTCAGAAGGCAGACCATGGCTTTCTTAAATGTTCTAGAGAATAAGACCTTGTTTGAATGTTTTAGAGGAGAGAGACTGTAGGTTAACAGATTACGCTCCTCTCGCACACACACAACATACTACCATGAAAAAAGAAAAGAAACTT
This sequence comes from Knipowitschia caucasica, assembly GCA_964034765.1. Taxonomy (NCBI): domain Eukaryota; kingdom Metazoa; phylum Chordata; class Actinopteri; order Gobiiformes; family Gobiidae; genus Knipowitschia; species Knipowitschia caucasica. The sequence goes on along the minus strand of OZ035832.1, from coordinate 25,938,666 downwards.
GGCACGGTTCAGGAATGCAACCGGGCAGAAAAGCGACATCCCAGGAGACCGTCTGCACCGAGGAGCAGAGAGCCGGCAAACACCACATTTAATAATAATGACAAAATCACCATTAAACATAAATATCTAAACATACACAGCCTTTTTTCTGACAGAGAGTTGTATATGATCAATAAAATTGCATCGATTTGCAGTTCGTTAAAATAGCTTTCGTAGCAACTACAAATCACTACTTTAGACACGGAATGTGTATCTTAGCTTGCTACATTTTTTAAGGGTGGTATAGCTCTGTGTATGGAAGTTAGTTTAAGTGTTAGAGTCGTGTCACCACAAAAAGACTGTGATGATGATCCAGCTCAGCACACTTTAAAATTCTACAAATTATGTGTAGCGCGAGAGAGTATCAACATGTGTTCTATATCTTTTTTGTGTCTTAACTGTTGATTCTCTGATCTGTGTTGGTGATTTTCAATGCTTTTGTATAAGCCCTAAGATGAACTGCTGTTGTGATTTTAGGGGCTATACAAAAATAAATTGTATTGTAATTTATTGTTATAGTAACGTGCTACACGTTACAATACAATAACATACAATAAAATTAGCTCACTGCAACAAATCATGCAGCTTAACCCCTCACTGGTCAATAAATGGATGTGAAAACTAGTGTATAAGTACCAAATGTTTTGAGCAATAGAACTAATAGTTTGATGGATTTTATTACATCGATTATCATGCGCGTGAGTGAGAGATGCGCGATTACAGGTACAACAACTTTACATTAAAAACAGTCAAAAGTTGTAAAAATTTGTATTTATTCTTTTATTTAAGGAGCTATACCCGTTTCTAGCAAGGTTTTATCAGTTATATTTAGTCACCGCCCCTAACTCGCTCACAGGCTTCTGCATTTCCCACTACGCTCTCCATCCACGGAGCCACCTAGTTTTTATTTGCGATCTGAATCAAACGCTAACATTAACATGAGCGCAACTTCATGTAGCTGTACAACAATCACTGATGAGAATGGTACAAAAGCAACGCACTGCGAAACACAAATATATAGCTGAAAAATTACCGCTATTTTTGCGTTTCCAAATGTAGTCCGAGGGCGTCACTCACCTGCACGGTCTCTCCCATAGACAAGTCACCCTTCAGAGGATACGATTAAGCAGCTATGTTCCACCCGAGCTGATTATTTTCGTTGATCATTTTTTCGCTTTAGTTTCCCCTCTTCTCTTCCTCACTGTTTGTCGTATGCGCTGTTTTGCTGTGTTTGTAGTTACAGCAAGAGGAGTTATAGCCAATTTATGCTAACAGGCCCTACTGTGTATTTAGCAGCGCTGTAGAGGCAAGAGAGCGCAGACCTCTTTTTAACAGCGCAGCTCGTCCCTTCTGGAGTGGAGAGAGCGGCGACACGCTAAGTCTCTACTCAGCACTTTTTTACTCGTGGGCCGCTGACATTCATACACAAGATAATCAGTGCAGCTCACGTTTTCATTAAATTACAGATTTTAATACAACTTGTATGTAGTTATACGCATTTTTAGGAACTCATTAGAAATAAATCTGGTAATAGCTTCTTCTTTAACTGGACATAAAAAATATGAATACAAAATTGAACAAATAAATAAAAATCACTAAGGAGCTCTGTATAAACTACTGGGAGGGACACTGCAGAAGTTGTGAGAGGCTCAGGAGGTAAATCTGGACGACACAGGTCATAGTATTCAACAGAACCGATGTCAAAGACCCGAGGACTGGAGGACCTCCGCACAGTCTGCACCTGCACCACCAGGAGCGACAGAGAACCTCAGCAAAGGCTGCATCTGCACCACCTAGAAGGCGCAGGAAACGACCTCAGCACATCTACACTTACTGCACCCACCAGGGGCAACAGAAGGACCTCAGAACAGTCAGCACCTGCACCATCAGGGGCGACATCATAGGGTCCGAGAGGAACATCTCCAACGTGAGAGCTGACGAATCAATGGTGGATTGTTCTGAAAGAGACAGATGTAACAAGTGCAGTTAATAAGCACCAACCATTGAATGAGACCAGAGAAGACCAGAATGACCCGAGAGAGAGCAAAAGATGAGAGAGACCAGAGGCAACCAGCTGTGTGAAGCTACACAGAAATGATTGTTATTAGTTAGTTCAGTATACGATCACATTCAAGAAAACAAAAACTTCACCCAAACTAGTAACCATCAATCAAGACCAGTACAAGAACGTGTAGAAGAGTAACTGTGTCCATCTCAATAGTACAGTACAAATCAAATCCAATTTAGAATCAATAAATCTCATAGCCTCAATACCTGATCTACAGACCCTCCGTCCCTTACGTAGGCAGATCCGTCCCTCAATGTGGGCCTCCCAGAGGTTTCTCACTTTTCTCCCACCAGTCTTAAGAGTGCTCGTCTAATGCAGAAGGCCCAAAGGCATTGGTCTCTCTCCATCAAGGACCAAAATGTCTCATGTTTTTGTTATAATTTAATTTCCTGTGTTTGAACTTTTTGAATTCGACCAATTTTGTGGTGAATTGACATCTTTGTTAAGTCCTCAAAGATAAGGTACTGTTTCTCAGGGACGTGCAGTCAGGGGAGGCAGGGGAGGCAGAGCCTCACCTGCCAATATGAAACTAATAATTAGTATAGTTTAAATATATAATTTATATTCCACCACTGTCCTATGCTTTTTAATGTATATCGGCACGGTTCACATCAGTTTTGATCATTTCTGTGAAGTCAAAATCGCCGAAATCCGTTATTCCTATCAAAGAGACGAGGTGAGGCAGCGCTCCTGCGTCCTTCTCCCCAGACCGCTCCCTCACAGTGTGTGTGTGTGTGTCTGAGTGCCTCAGCTCGTGCAGTTGATATATCACCGTTGTTTTCAATATCCTGCTTTAAAAACAATTTTAAACACCTCATAGTGTTTTAGTAGTGAATTGCACGTATGTGTGTACAATTTATATTTAGTGTTAATCTTTTGATCGAATATGAACACACAGGAAAAAGCTTGGCGGAGGCAGCGGTAACTGTGCCTCACCGCTAGGGGTGATAGTGAGCATAAGTTCATACCAGAGTTGCTAACAAACAATCAGCCCAAAATGCATTCCTTTTAGCTGGACAATGGATGATTGAATGAAGATTTTTTTTCTCATTGGACTTTCAACAAAGAAAGAATTAATATAGACAGGGAGACCACCACAGGACTTACGATGTTAGTCCGGACTGCGGGGTATTGAGTTTTGTTAATCTGTGTTTTTATGTTGAACATTGACAGATCTCCGCAAAGTAGTTGCTTTTCCGAAAAACACAGATTCAAACACTGCTCAAGAGTTCTGCAACTTGTTTAAAATTGCGAGAGTAGAGAGACATGTTGAGCCTACGCGTCTCTCTCTCCTCGCGTCTCCGTCTCTCTCTGCTCCTCCGCGTCTCCGTCTCTCTGCTCCTCTCTGTCTCTCTCTGCACCTCTCTCCTCAGCGTCTCTCTCCCTCGAGTCCCGTCTCTCTCTGCTCCTCGCGTCTCCGTCTCTCTGCTCTCTCTGTCTCTCTCGCTCCTCTCCCACGCTGTCTCTCTCTCCTCGGCGTCTCCGTCTCTCTTCGTCTCCAGTCCGGCGTCTCGTCTACTCTGCTCCTCTCTCTGTCTCTCTCCTGCTCCTCTTACTCCTCGCGTCTCTCTCTCCTCGCGTCTCTCGCACCTGCGCACTTAAAGATGTTGTTCTGAAATGCGGAGCAGAGTCAGGCAGCTAGATGTTGTTTGTGAGATATTAAAAGAAGCTGGTTCTCTTATCTTACATTATAATAAAGTATTGTGGATGTCATTGCATTGGTGGATTAAAGCTATTTAATTTGAATAATGATGTAAATCTGAATTTTAAAGTCAGATGCCACCCCAATCACAAACCTCACCGCAACGCACTGCTGTTTCTATATCATTTTTGTGTTTAGAATTATATAAACACAGTGAATAACACCTTGGGTATGGAAACTATCTGAAAAATGGACTAAAGCCTCTGTATACCTCTAAGAAAGAAAAGGAGAGTGCCATCTATAGGAACCGAACACAGTTATCTTGGAATATTAAAACTGGGTAACCTGACTTTCTTTAATATGAAAAACTCTGAAATCTCCCCACCGGAGAACTTTATAATACAACATATAATAATAATAATATTAATGCAGGGTTTTACATAGCCACTCTCTCACAAGGCGTCACTCCAAACACAAAGGTCATAAAATACGCGAGCGCAGTAAGCCACAGCTGCCTGGGGCACACTGAGATAAGTGAAAGAAGTGATTCTTCTGTGTAAGAACGAACCCAAAAATCAAAGATTTGAAGTCAGGTCTTAAAAAGGTTCTGTGATTGTCACTAACAAGGACAGGGTCGCAGAAGGTCAAAACCACAAGGCGTCAAACTCAGGGTCTTCTTTAACTTTTTATTCTAACATTCTGAAGGTTCCGAGCCAACCCAAACAACTATAAAATGTAACAGAATGAGACTGAATGTTTACTATTGATTTCCATTATATGGTTAATTTTAAACACTAGGAAAACTACCCAGAAGATTTAGTTTAAGCGTAGAGACTCAGCGTCCTGTAGACTCTTGCTCCTCATAACTTGACTTTTCCTGTTTTAGCTGTAGTTTTTCTGTCATTATTTTTATGAAAATATATTTTTTACGTGTCGATCTGCATTATAAAGCGAGAACTAAGTTAATTCCGAGAAGTAAAACTAATGTAGCCGTTTTGGATCATTTTGGCAACCAACAAGGTGCTGTGACAGTGTGACGTCCTGGACTGCTAAGCAGTAGCACTTATTAAAAGTAGTAAAGGTACAAAGTTTGAGGATCACTTTTAACAAATTCTGTTGGAAAACAAACTCTTTTGGGATTTTTTCCTGAATTGCAGGTTTATTGAGGGAGAGCAGTCAAAAAGACGGCACTGGGAGGACTTGGAAGTCCTGTGTTAAACTTAACATGATAATGAAACCACACACATTAATACTTTTGACAACAGTTATATCATCTCAGTGTTTTGACCTCCTGCTGTAGTACAAAGTGACCAGCAGAGGAGCCACTCACCTGACTCTGCACAAAGCTCAGAAGCCTCTGACGATTCCTACACAAACAACACTCCACACACACACACACCACACACACAAACAAACCTGTCAACACACACTCTGAGCCTGGACAACCTCCGGGGCCTCTCAGAAGCCTCCTTGTGAACCTCAGAGGCCCCCGTGAGACCAGGAGCCTCCTCAGGAGCCCTCAGGATCCACATAAGTGTCTCCTCTGCATGTGGAGGAACTTACTCTGTGTGGACGAAACATGTAGTTTTGTTCTGATGTATTCAGATGTAAGGACTTTTTGTTCTGAATAGAAACACAATATTTACACCAGAATTTGGGTTATTTTAAATACTTCCTTCACTTCGCCACCAGGCTAGTCCATTTGCAGCACCAGAGCAGAAGCCCAATGCCGCGGTCACACAGCCCCTTGCCCACTTTAGCTGTGAACACAGCCTAACTGATGCCGTATCATCTCACCTCCGCTCTTGTCACTGTAGTAAACATCCTGAAGGCCTCTTTCTTTGGGAATGTTTTGGATAAAGATAAAGCAGGGGATTCTCCGGAAGATGTCCTGCTCCATCAGCTGGAAGTTCCGGTATTATTCATATGAAAAGGAATTTGATCCAGATCGCCTTTTGGAAAGGTCGACACGGTTTAATCTCTGTGCGATCAACTCGACAGAAAAAAAAAGGGATTAAAAAAAAAATGGGGGTTGCGGTTTATTCAGTCATAGTTTTCTAGAGTATCTAGAAAAAACTATTTCACTGCCTTTATTTAAGTAACAGACTTTTACTTTTAAGTATTTATGCACTTATTTCTACTGACAAATGTTTAACTTAAACTTTTAAAAAAGTTAAAAATAGTGTCCCTCACTCACTACATCTACCTTCTGCACCTCACGGCCTGTGTGCCTTTTTTGTGGCAGTAATATCAGTAATAGTAGTATTAGTAAGCATTATAGTAGTAGTAAGAGCAGTAGTTGTAGTAGTTCAAATGTTTGTCTTTTGTAAAGGAACTCATACTCTTACCTTTTATCATCTTTACTTTTCTCAAGTCCTGAGACAAGTGGAAACCGACAGCAGGCCTTTTGGCACAGATAAAATAACCACGTCTTGCTACCTGAGACCTGATGAACAGACCGGTGAAGGTGGGTGTCTCTCCAGGAGAAGGTCACTCCTCCCATCAGACATTCGTCTGAAGCTCAGTAGACGTCCCTCCTGCTTCCTCTTCAGAAGATTCTTCTCTTTGGCCTTTGTCACAACCCCATGGATCAGACTAAACCAGAGAACAAAACCCACAATCAACTGAAACACAGAGGAACAAAACCCACAATCAACTGAAACACAGAGAACAAAACCCACAATCAGACTGAAACACAGAGGACCAAACCCATGATCAGACTGAAACACAGAGGAACAAAACCCACAATCAGACAGAAACACCAGAGGAACCAAACCCATGATCAGACTGAAACACAGAGGAACCAAACCCATGATCAGACTAAACACAGAGGAACCAAACCCATGATCATACTGAAACACAGAGGAACCAACCCATGATCAGACTGAAACACAGAGGAACCAAACCCAGATCAGACTGAAACACAGAGGAACAAAACCATGATCAGACAGAAACACAGAGGCACGCAAACCATGATCAGACGAACACAGAGGAACCAAACCCATGAACAGACTGAAACACAGAGGAACCAACCATGATCAGACTAGAAACACAGAGGAACCCAAACCCATGAGCAACTAGAAACACAGAGGAACCAAACCATGATCAGACTAGAAACACAGAGGAACAAAACCTTGATCAGACTGAAACACAGAGAACCAAACCCATGATCAAGACTGAAACACAGAGGAACCAAACCCCAGATCAACTGAAAACAAAGAGGAACAAAAACCCATGATCAGACTGAAACACAGAGGAACCAAACCCATATCAGACTGAAACACAGAGGAACAAAACCCATGATCAACTGAAACACAGAGGACAAAAGTTTTGTCTCAAAAAGGAGGTTATACATACACAAAGACTGGAAGAAGCCCAAATCAGTAGTATGTGATTCAGGCTCTGGCTAAGATTCAGACTCGGCGCAGACACAGAGACCACTTTAGTGATTCCAGTCTAAATCATTTGAGCACTGGAAAAAAAACAATTTGACTAGCAATGAGTAGAGGATGGGTTCATACGACTTTTTTCTATAATGTAAAACAATATTTTCATATGCGTCTAATCTTTTATCTGTATGTCCCTTTATCATCACTGACCACAATTCACTTTTTTAATTAGATTAATGCGCATGAAGGTCAGGTTAACATCGCGATTAATCGCAACTTTTTTATCTTACTTTATGTCCGTCGAATCATCTTTTAATCAACTTATAAACGTCACAAATTGTTTTTTGTTTTTTTATTAAGTGTTAGATTTCACACTCACACTTTAATTCAAAATGTACATACAATACAATGCTTCCATAACAACAGACGTTAAACGTCTTTAACCATTGAAGCCAGGAAAGCAGTCCCTCATTTCTACTTCAAGCTGGGAGCGCTGTTGTTGCCATTTCTACCTACGAGCCGGGAAAGCGGACACGTCTGTTTTAACTTTTTTGAACCAATTCTCTTCTTGTAACTCACTTGACCAATGAAATGCATCAGGGTAAACCAGATGAAAATTTTCTTTGATCACGAATTCCAACTTTTTCTTGAAAATGTCATATCTGTAAATGTTAGACCTGCGGGATGTTTAGCAGTACAACCTCGAACGTGAATCAAGTCCTCCGTTCTGACCTCGGAGAAAACTGTGGCCGCTTTGACAACAGCTCAGCGCACCCGCAGCCAAAACGGGGTCATGTACGATGCGGACAGAACCATCCCCAGCTTTTGCATGTGCGGGTATTGTTTGTCTTCCCCCGTCTCTCCCGGTGTCTCCTCCCAAAAGGACAACCCAAAACTCACAGAATTAAAGCTCAGGTACCTACTTATTTTGATTTATGCATATGACAATGCATGCACAAAAGTGAAATTTTGTGAACAAATCCACAGAACAAACCACAACCGTTAGTGTTAAATTTATAAAATTATGCTTACTTGAAAAAACAAAAACAAAAAAAGAGTCCCTGTGAGTAATTATTAGACTTTTAGGGCTGAGAGAGGACTTTTAAATATTTTTTTTCCACATGTATTTTTGACTTATTGTATTGAAAACATTGTTGTTCTCACATTGATTTTTTGGTTATTTTATTATCTGACCATTGTAGAAGTTGTTTATTTTTAGATATTAATCTAACTGAAGTTTATAATAATACGCATGCATTCTTGATTTAAGCCCACAAATTGTCAGCTCTCAAATCTTTTGGAATTATGATTTCTATGTTTCGAAAGATAAACATTCTGTAGACATTGAATTTCAGGAAAACTACAGGTTTAGGAGGGTGGTTCTCAAGTCGGCCGTAAGTTTTAATCAGTATGTTATACCAGGTGTGTCGGGCCTTTATCGATAATTGGTAAAAATCCCCTTCAAATCTACCCTTTCTAAGGATCAAAACAAGGGAGATTAGACATAAAGTACAAAGTGCCTACACATTGCTCTCAGTTGCGCAATCCATATGTCTTGACTAGAGCGTGGCGGAGGAGAGTATACATCAGCCATGTGTGAGTGATGTGCTAACAAGTGATAACTAACGCTAGCTCCACACCCCAGCAATACACTCAGATACTTTAGTTAAGTCGACATAACTTCAGTTATGGCAACTTTTTGAAACCCATTTGCTAGACAACCATTCTTTCTCACAGCGACCGAGCAGGAAATCAGGCTAACAAGCAAAACACAACCAAACACTAGCGTAGGTGATTGTGGGCGGGGGGACAACACTACATATGAATATATACAGATGTAAATATTTAACCGCGTTTACGCAATCAATATGAACGCTGTAATTTTAAAAAAAACACACTATTGATCATGTTGACAACTTCAGCTTGTAGTTCCTGTTAGTAGCGTTAAATAACACTACTGTGAAAAGAGAATGGTTGGTCTAGCGTTAATGCCAAATGGACAAGCTTCTGAAGGGAAAGCCTAGTTTGCAAAAAGTTGCTAGATTGACAAGACTTTAGTTACTCTGATGTGAATTGCTGGTGTGAAACACAGTTATCGCCGTACACATCCCACTTTGACTTACCACTTGATGGCCAAACACACGGCAGATGCCAACTCCCTCCTCCCGCCACGCTCTTGCCAAACTGGATGGATAGCGCAACAAAGAAACCAAACTGTCCGTAGCACTTTGCTATTCATTATGTATCACACTGTTATTGATTCCTAGAAAGGGCAGTTGAAGGGATTTTTACCAATTAACGCATAAAGCCCGACACACCTGGTAAAACATACCTGAAAAAACTACGTCCGACTTGAAACCACCCTCCAAAACCTGAAGTTTTCCTGAAATTTCAATGTCTACGAATGATTATCTTCTAAAACATAGAAACATAATTCCAAAATAGAATTTAGAGCTGACATTTGTGGCTTAAATAAGAATGCAGCATTATTATAAACCTTCAGTAGAATAATACAAAATAAACAACTTCTAACAAAGGACCGATAATAAAATAACAAAACCATGTGAGAACCACACATGTTTCTCAAATACAAAAAGTCAAAACTATGTGAAAAAAATATTTAAAAAGTCCTCTCCAGCCCTAAAAGATCAAATAAATACTCACAAGGACTCTTTTTTGTTTTTTGTTTTTCAAGTAAGGCCAAAATTTTAAAAAACACAACGTTGTGGTTTGTTCTGTTGGATTTGTTCACAACATTTCACATTTGTGCATGCATTGTCAATGCAAAACAAAAATGTCGGTACATGAGCTTTTAATTCTGTTGAGTTTTGGTTGTCCCTTTGGGAGGAGACACCGGAGAGACGGGAAGACAAAACAATACCCGCACATGCAACAAGCTGGGATGGTTCTGTCCGCATCGTACAAGACCCCGTTATGGCTGCGCGTATCGCTGAGCTGGTTGTCAAAGCGGCCACCATTTCTCCCGAGGTCAGAACGAGGACTTGAATCCCGTTCGAGTATGTACAGCAAACATCCCGCGGTCACACACATATCACAGAAATGACAGTTTTCCAAGAAAAAGTTGGAATTCGCGGATCCACAAAAAAATTTTCATCCTGGTTTTAACCCTGATGCATTTTTTTATTTTCATTGGTCCAAGAGAATTTACAATGAAGAGAATTGGTCCAAAAAAGATAAACAGACGTGTTCCGCTTTCCCGGCCTCGAAGGTAGAATCGCCACATACAGCGCTCCAGAATCTGAATGTAGAATTGAGGAATGCTTTCCTGGCTTCAATGGTTTAAAGACGTAAACGTCTGAGTTATGACAGCATTGAATTGTATGACATTTTTGCATTAAGTGTGAGTGTGAAATCTAACAACTTAAAAAAAAACAAAAAAAAACAATTTGTGACGTTAATACGATATTAAAATGATGATCACGGGCATAAAGAATAGATAAAAAAGTTGCGATTATCGCGAGTAAACCCTGACCTTCATGCGCATAAGCCTAATTAAAAAGATAATTGTTGGTCATGATGATAAGACAGAATCCAGATTCAGCAAATCCAATTCAGTCCAAATTATGTCCAAATTCAGAAATTCCAGATTGTTCCAAATGATGTCCAAATTTTGTAATCCAATTGTTCCAAATGATGTCCATGCAAAAGAGGACGCTGGTGTTGTCCATGTCTCAGCAGCTCACAGCCTGACTGGAATCAGGGGCTGTGCAGATTGTCCATGGGCTGATCCAGATGCATTCTCTTGAGGTTTCTCAGTTTTGGCTTGAAAAAAAAAACACATTTTTGTGTAAAAAAAAAAGTCTTCTGTTCTCTAGATGTTACAGACAATGCCCGCATCCTCCACCACCTGAAGAAGATGACAAAGTCTGGGATCGCGTCTTAAATTCAGACAGAAGACATGTTTTATTGTCGATGGTAGAGACAGCACGAACAACAGATACAACAGAATGCAAGTGTATTATACAGAGCGGAGGCATGGAGACCTCCAATCAGCAGCTTCCACGGTGCCATGTAGCTTGGCCTTCAGATAGACAAAACAAGGGAAAAGTACTGGCTTCTGCACATTGATAGAATGATGAGCTTAACTTTAACAAAAGTTGCTTAAAAGTGTTATGAAATCTCACAATCATTATGGTAGAACTGTGACAAATGTAAATAAAAAACACACCTTGTCGTGTTAGGAAAAATGTTCAGGATGTAAAAAGATAAAGTATTGTATGAAATCAGATTGACAAATTTTGGTTTTGAACGAGTTCAACAGTTTTGTATGTGATGACCAAAGCCATGAAATGAGCTTTAGTTTTACAGGGAGAAACTATTCAGTCGTGATAAGTTTTATTTTGACTAACAGGACAGAAGCAAATGACAATATTTATTTTTACCAACCGTAATCGACAGGGCCAAGCCAAAGTAGCCCTGTATATTCTCTGGGTCAGTCTTAGAAACATTAAGTTTCCCCTCTGGGTAACAGTGTGTGCGGCACGGTGGCTGAGTGGATAGCACTCTCGCTTCTTGACACGAAGGTCCTGGGTTCGAATCCCGGTCGGGACAGGGCCTTTCTGTGTGGAATTGGCATGTTCTCTGTAGCTGCGTTTCCATTGAATAATGCGCAAAAACTTTTTCGATACATTTCAAAATTCGAAAAACCTGTAATTCGCAAAAGCGGCCGTTTCCATTAAGACATATTCGAATAAGTATACACTATTTTCGCGCGTTTATTCACTAGTTTCTAGTACGTCAACATGGCAACAGAAGTAAACAACACTTTGATTTACGTGAGATATATTAATGTCTTGACTTCTGCTGCGGCTCTCATCCTCTCTGACCCCGGGAGAAACTGTGGCTGCTTTGACAGCTCCTCGAACGCGCGTGGTCATGTACCGAGCACGGACCATAGACGCGCGCACAGAACCATAGACACGGGTCTTGCCTGTCTCCCCCGTCTCTCCCCCATGCCTCTCCCCCGTCTCTCCCCCATGCCTCTCCCCCGTCTCTTCCCCGTCTCTCCCCCATGCCTCTCCCCCGTCTATTCCCAGTCTCTCCCCCATGCCTCTCCCCCGTCTCTCCCCCATGCCTCTCCCAAGTCTCCACACGAAGCGCAGCCAAAACTCACTGAATAAAGCTCAGCTCAGCTTCCTCCGCTATATCGAAATAAGTGTTTCCATTGCCGTTTTGCGAAAAACTTAATTTCGATACGTCCAAAAAACCACCGATTTTAAGCGCATTAACTTTTTATCGAAAAACTGTGGTTTATTCGAAATTTGCGCGTTTCCATTACACTGTAAACCCAAATATCAGCCTTACCTAAAATGATTGATCATATTTAACTTGATTTTTCTCCAAGTTCACAGTTCACCCACACACAATTGGTAACCTTTACAATTCATGTCAAAATCAAACTTTTAAATGACATAGTTGAGTTTCATTTCATAAGTGTTGGTGTGTATCGTCTGTGGTATTTCTGTGTCAGACAATACTTGAAAGGTGTCTGTAAAGTCAGTACTTTACTTAAATTAATAAACAAATGGGTGCAGGTATTACTTGAGTAAGCTTTTACGACATGCGCAGTTCAGTTTTTCACCTCATGGCTAGAGTCACTTCCTGCCTGGCGCCATCTTATGCACCGCGCACATGCAACAGAGCACTTGGGTGTGAGGTCGTAATCTCCTTTGCAGGTAAGTAAGTATTCGGTTTTTTGTTTTAATCAATTATTTTCACTCTTCAGGTGATATGCATTTGTTGAATTGTGTTAAGTGCTGTTGTAAAGTAAGACTAGTGGAGAAAACGCGTGTAATTCGCCGTGTAATATGAGTTTGAAAAGCATTTTTAAGTATGGCCAAATGCACCTCCACTGCTGTGGTCTCCGGTGATACAGGGGCTTTGCTCCCTGCAGCACCGCTGACTGCAAGGAGCTCGGGGTTCTTGGTTTGCGCGGGCTTGTGGGAACGCAGGGGCCACCAGCGTTCCCACAAGGCCGCGCAAACCTCCAGCGCGGGCTCTGGTGAGGCTGGGGCCACCTCCGATGCTACGAGGAGCGTGGCCCAAACATCACCGGAGACCTCAGCGGACATGTGCGCGGGCCCATAGTAATATCCTCCGCTGCAGTCAGCGGTGCTGCGGGGGCCACGCTCTTCGTAGCACCGGAGACATGCAGGGGAGGTGTGCGCGGGAGTGGGAGGATCCATTGTGAGGTGCTTGGCTCCCGCATCACAGGAGACATGCAGGGGAGGTGTGCGCGGGAGTGGGAGCATCCACTATGAGGAGCGTGGCTCCCGCATAACAGGAGACATGCAGGGGAGGTGTGCGCGGGAGTGGGAGGATCCATTGTGAGGTGCGTGGCTCCCGCATCACAGTAGACATGCAGGGGAGGTGTGCGTGGGCCCGTAGTAACATAACAGACAAACGTTTGCATACAGACATCTTGTTTAACAATATAATTATAATGTTTTTACTCATCCGTTGTCTATAGTTGTGTTTTTCAACCAGTGTGCCAGGGAATGTTAAGTGTGCCATGAGATGTTATTCAATGTGCCTTTGCACTTCTGATTTTCCATATCATACACTGAGAATTACTTTGTTTTGTTAATAAAGGGTGCAGAGTAACAGTTTGTATCAGCTTCAGCTGGTGGTGTGCCATGAGATAGTTTTAAATTAGTTTTTAAATGATAGTTTCAAAAAGGTTGGAACACTGGTGTACACTTAGTCACTTATTTGGATTGATTAATAATTATGTATGTGTATAGTTTGAAGCAAACCATTTTGACTAACCTTTTTTTCTTTTTTCATAGGCACACTGACTGGCATTCTGATGCAGTGGCCCTGTAAGTGTTGCAATTTTGTGGCTCAAAAAAGAGGTTACTTACTAAAGCATTTCCGTTTAAAACATGGGACCTTCACTCGATTGCCACAAATACCATGTCTACATACCGCATGTCCTTGTACATTTAAAACCTTCAATGCACTCAAACTGCATCTATCTAGATGTCACCAAGAAAAAAAGAAAATTAGTATTTGTGTGTTTCACTGCCAGTTGTGTGACTTTGGTGAACCTTGTTCTGAAAAAGACTTTTTTACTCATTTGCGTGGACATATAAAGTTGAAACAGAAAGTAGTGTGTCCATATCAAGGATGTGCTTTTGAGAGTAATGTTTCTTCAACTTTTAACTGTCACAGAAGCCGACTGCATCCCCTGCAAAGTAAACCTTCATTTAAGCCTAAAATAGTGTCTGAAGAAAAAATCCTTGAAGAACAATCCTCAGATTCACCTGATCTCTTCAATTCTGAGGCTGAATTAAGTGAGACGGACTGTGATTTAACTGTTGAGTCTAGCAATGTTAAAGAACTAGAGAGGCAGTTGGAGCATAACTTGGCTGCGCTTTTTCTCAAGATGTCTTCCATTTTTTCTATTTCTGAAAGTGCCATACAAGAAGTTGTTGAACAGATAAACCAGTTCCATATGTTGTCCCAGCCATTGTTACATTCAGCCTTACAAAATGTTATAACTGAGCATTGTGCCAATATTGACCCTTCTATAATGGATAACGTAATGACGGCTTTGAAGAAAAACAACATGTTCTTAAGGTTGACTTCAACTGGAGGATCACTGTCAACAACCAAAAAAAGAAAATCTTTCATATCTGAAGAGTTCCCTGTTGTAAAGCCTGTAGAATACATTCTACAAAATAATCAGACTATTGTCTATGTCCCAATTCTTGAAATGTTACAGACCCTGCTGAGCAATAAGGACATTTTGAAGGAGGCCATGTCAGAAGGACCAGATGAATCAAAGGACTTTCAGTCTTACAGGGATGGTTGGCGCTTCAAACGAAACTCACTCCTAAGCAACGATCCTTTTTGCATTGCCCTTTGCTTGTATCTGGATGATTTTGAAGTAGCTAACCCTCTAGGAACCTCCAGAAATAAGCACAAACTATGCGCATTTTACTGGACACTTTGCAACATTCACCCAAAATTTCGCTCTTCTTTGCATTCAATCCAACTTGCATTGCTTTGCAAGTCCAGCAAGATCAAACAATACGGCTACAGTAAAATTCTGGCACCACTGATTCAAGACCTGGTTTTCCTTGAACAACATGGAGTTTACGTTGATCAGTTGGGTATCAGTGTTCGAGGAACTGTGCTATTTGTAGCTGCAGACAACCTGGCAGCACATTCTTTAGGTGGTTTCTTTGAAAGTTTTACAGTTGATCAACTCTGTAGGTTCTGTATGGCAAAGAAGGAGGAAATACAAGTCAAAGATGTAAGAACCGGATCTTTTGAAAGAAGGTCAAAAGATAATCATGACAGACAAGTACAAGAAATAAGGCAGGATCCCACAAAGGCCCAAATATATGGTGTCAAAAGAAGCTGTCCTCTATCAGATCATCTGTCTAACTTTCATGTTATTGATGGATATCCCCCAGACATTTTGCATGACCTTTTGGAAGGTGTAGTGCCTCTAGAAATTGCTTTGTGTCTCAAGAGCCTCATTGCAAAGGGATACTTTTCTCTGGAACAGCTAAATGTGGCCATCTCAGAGTTTCCATATGCCTTTTCTGACAAGACCAACAGACCTCAATGCATAAGAAAGAATTGCTTCTCAAACAACACCATAGGAGGTAATGGGCATGAGAATTGGACTCTTCTTAGATTCTTGCCATTCCTGATAGGCCACTATATTCCAGAAAAGGACACAACTTGGGAGGTTTTACTTATCTTGAAAGATATAGTAGAATTGGCAGTTTCTAAGGCATTCACAGAGGAGTCATTGCAGTACCTTGACGGCAAGATTGCTGACCACAGAGAATTGTTCAAGCAAGTTTTTCCATCACAAAAGCTTAAACCCAAACATCATTATATTGAGCATTATCCAGACTTGATCAGAACCTTTGGGCCATTGTCTGAGGTGTGGACCATGCGGTTCGAGGGAAAGCACAAATTTTTCAAGAAGAATGTGCGCTATGCTCAGAACTTCAAAAACTTAGCATTGACTTTGACTCGGAAACATCAGGAGATGATTGCCTTTCATTTGGCAAGTAATGCATTTTTTCGCCCTGCTTTTGAAGTTGACAAGGTGAAATCTGTGCTGCTTACTACTTTTCCTGATTGTGTGCAACAAACACTACAACAAAGATTTTCTCTGCAACATACAGTCCTTGTAGCTTCCACAGCATCTGTTGATGGCATCAATTATGCACCTAACATGATTGTTTCTGTAGGATCTTGTTCTGGACTGCCAGATTTTCGACAAATTCATAAGATTTTGGTCATAAACACAGATTTAGTCTTTCTCTGCCGAAACACCACATCATGGTATGATGAGCATCTTCGGGCATACGAGCTTTGTCAGAGCAGATTGCCAGAGCTGACCGTGACAGAGTTTAGCGAAATTAATGACATATTTCCGCTCTCTCTGTATACAGTTCGAGGAAGAGCCTAGTATTTCATATTATGCAAATAGTATTTTTTTTTTTCCCCTTCTTGCCAGGATATATACTATGGCTATGGAAGTGACGCTGCGAGTCATCATCAACAGTGAGGATATAAGGTATTAACATGTACTGATTGAATCTGACTTGAGTCTCATTTAACAAAGATGGCATTTAACAAAATGCCATCTCTAATATTAATCAGAGTGCACCTTGAACCAAACTGAACTATTTAGGTGCCAAAGTAGTAGAATTGCTATGTGAGCTTGTGAATCAGGACACTTTCTATACAGCAACCTGGCTTCCCACTTCCTACATTTCAAGTTTTTGTGCATATTTTATGGGTTCATTTCTTTTTTTCATTTTTTTATTAAAGACAACAAAACAGACTGATACATCAACATTCCATACAAAAAAAGATTCAACAATATTACAATAATAATTCACTCATTCAGACCTGCCAGGTTGTGTGTGTTTGTTTTTGTTATTTCGTTTCCTACTGGGGTGCATTTAAAAGACACTAGCCATGGTAGGGAGGGGGGGGGGGGGGGGGGGGGGGGGGGGGGGGGTGTATGTTATTTATCTAGAGACTAATGAAAATGGTGTTTATAATGCGTTCATTTTAAAATTGATCTTTTGCAGTCTTTTAAAAAGTTTCAAAGCTCACAACTTTTCTTTCACATAACATTTCTGAAAACTCTGGCGCCAAAAGGGTTAATGTGGCCAGTGACTAACGTTTGTTCATCATGCTAATCCGTTTTAGAAAACTCCAATCCATTAATTGAAACAAGTCAAATATGATTAACCCTTTAGGCCATAATTTTCTGAAAATGATTGGAACAAAATGGAGATCTGAAACTTGGTAATAAATGGAGGACTACTAGATCAATATGCATATAACAAACTGTTAGAAAAATGTATTAAAATGTTTGTGGGAAGCCTGGGTGGGGTTTAGAACGTGTCCTGGATTTAGGAGCTCATGTATCAATTATGCTACTTTGGAACCTAATGGGTTAAGCCAGTTGGATCACGTCTACTCCATGATGATGCATGTTAATTCTGATATAAATATAATCCCCAGGAAAATCATACTAAAAGACAGACCCTCAACTCTTGATGGATTAATCGCACAACTACAAGAGAAGCTAAAACTTGACTACAATTTCAAGTTGCAGTATGAGGATACAGACTTTAGTGCTCTTTGCAATCTGGATACCATTAACGACTTGCCTCAAAACAAAGCCACCCTAAAAATAATCCCCTTGGTTTGTCTCACGCTTACAACAGTTTCCTCCCCAACCTCAGCAAGTTTATGCAGTGAATCAAGCTCAACAGACACGCTGATTCTGTCAAGTCCTTCCTCATCATCTTCAGGTTCATCATTGAGAGAGAAGGTGTGGCCTGATTTTTTTGACATACCCAACTTCTCCATAGATGTTGCATACAGATTGAGACAAGGAGACCTTCAGTATCTCAAAGATGAAACCCGCATGACACTAACATGGGATCTGAAGCATAACATATTAGAACGATTGACTGAAGAAATGTACACTTTTAAGGCATACCCTGAAGATGAGCACTTTGAAAGTGTGGCTAAAGCGCTCATAAGTAAGCATCCATGCTTAACAGAACCCTCGCCTCCTGGATGGCTGAATTGGAAAACAAAACTGAAATATAGGATGAGTTATCAACGAAGAAAGCTGAGGGAAGTAGGGTTTGAGGATGTGACAGTAAACGGAGGACGGAAAAGCAAAACCAACCCAGAAGGGGAAGCGTCCAGCAAAAATATCAAACGCCCCAGAAGAGGCGAAGCTAACTTTTTGCCCAATTTGCCTGATGGAGAGAATTTGCAAAGCATGGAAACTACAAGATTATCCATTGTCAGAGAAATGTCAAAAAGAAACCACGATCACAATCTCATCACTACAATGATGGAACAGACTTTTTCTATTCGTAGACAGGAAATCATCAAGACTGAACCCCCAGTCAAAGACCTGCTTGAAAGATGGCCAGCACTCTTCACTGAAAGACAGGTAAATTGAATGTATGCCACGTGTCTCATGTTTTTTTAATTGACTTCCAATTATTATTTTGTGTTTTATAGGTCTACTCGGAGTTTGCTAGAATAGCTAGCAAAAATATTGAACTGGACTTTTTTGATTCTTTGGACCGACATGCTGCAAGACTGATGGAAATGTTCCAAACAAAAAAAGGTGTTGTTGGACAGAAAATAGCAAAACTATTGCAAAGGCAGAATCTCGTAAGTGATTTATTTTTAAGCAACCTCTGACATATACTGCACTGTTGTACAAGACATAATCCATGTCCTAAATTTAGGCCAATGATGTAACTGAGCAACGACGCGTCATCATCGATGGCTTGGCAATTATTCTTGGAGATGACCCCAGCGAGTTCTTCAAGACAAGTTCGGTAGGTGCCTGTTTCAATCAAGTGTATTGGCCGATCTCTCGTCTCTGTCTCATCTCTGTACTCTCGTCTTGTCATTCGCTACTTGCGCTATACAATAATGCATTACGAGCTGGGGGGTTGTCTACTATCAATCTCATGGACACAATTTTAAAACTGCTATGGAAAAGCTTAATATTAGCAACCATAAATCTGCAGAGAAGTTTAAACTCTACAAAAATACAAGCTTAATAAATGTTACTGTGTTTTTGATAAGTTGTTCATTTTGGTGAGTGTCCAGTTTCCTTGGATATCCAGCAGATGGCGACTGTCCTATATTAATAGAGCAAAAAAAACTACACAGTACTTTCTAAAGAGTGACTAAACACCTGTGCCCAGCCTCACTCTGCCCACATGAACATTTGAAAATGTTCTCTAAACAGGGTGTTCCCTGGAGGACCAAGGGACATGAAGGGGGCTGAGAGTTGGGCGTGGTCTGGGCTGTGATTGACAGCTCACCAGTCACACAAGACAGTTGTCATTGCTGCTTAAAAAAAGTTAACTCACCAGAAAGTCTTATTCTACCCTTGTTTACACACTAAGATTATTGTAGAGCTACACACCTGAATCTTAAGACACTGAATTCTCAGCATATTGTGGCTGTTGGCTGATGAAATTTAAAGTAGTACTAGAATTTAATGTGCTGCTATCCAGAATATATAACTACAATATGTGTTTATAATATTTCGGGTGTTCATTTTGACATGTTCAGATGAATTATGTTTTAAAAACGACTTTGAAGTGGCACCTTTTCACAAACGCTAGGGGGAACCAAAATGGCGGCGATGACGTAGGACACATGTGTCAAAGTCAAGGCCCGCGGGCCAAATCCGGCCCGCGAATGAATTTTACATGGCCCGTTGCCTGCCATTGACGTACTATTACGTCAATTGCGTTTTCCGCTATTTTCATGTTCCCAGATGTCTATTATATCTAATATGTTTGGGGATAAGCTTGAGAGCATATTGAATCGAGCCAGCAGGTGGCAGTAGTGTTCTCTGAATGGTTTGAAAACAGCTAGATGCACTTCTTGTGCCTCTTTTTTCTCAGCTTTTTGGTGATTTCAGTAAAACTTCCCTCTACTCAACTGGGGATTACAAGCTAGAAACAAAATTATTTTTGCTGATGAAAGTAGACAGTCTATTCTTTCAGAATCTGGTTTCAGATTTCAGATAGTCATAGTACACAATATTCTGTGGGTCTTGAAATATCTATAAAAATCATCAGAAACTGCTGGCAATATGGGAGTACCTGTTCTGAAATAGGCTGGCAGGCAATGAGTTAATAAACATTGAACCAGTCCGGCCCTCGGCTCGCAGCCAATTTGTTTTTTTGGCCCTCTGATGTATTTGACTTTGACATGCCTGACGTAGGAGAAGGACCTCTCACAGCAGCAGCAGCAGTCTGGGCTGAATCTGTAGGAGGTTTCACTGTCATCTGAACAAGGTATAAACATATTTTCATCCGTTTTGTACATAATAGTGCACAACTTTTTTAACCTTTTAGCCTTATATGTGAGATTCAAGCTTATTAGTGTTGGGCAAGTTGGCTAACTCTACTTGATATCATAAAACATGCTAACAAGGCTAATATTAGTTTTTACATTATGCCAGTCTCACTTTGGTTGCCTTAGATTTATTTACCACAATGTGCATTGTAATATCCAAAAATTCTTATCAAAATAACTTGAAATAAATATTTGACTTTTATGAACAAAAAGCTGCAGAAGTTGAAAACATAGACTACATGTGATGCAATCATTGATAAAAATGCTAATTAAACCGTTAATAGGTGTTAGCATTTTTGAATATTACAATGTACATTGTGGTAAATAAATCTAAGGCAACCAAAGTGAGACTGGCATAATGTAAAAACGAATATTAGCCTTGTTAGCATGTTTTGTGATATCAAGTAGAGTTAGCTAACTTGGCCAACACTAGTTTGCTTGAATCTCACATATAAGGTAAAAGGTTAAAAGAGTTGCACACTATTATGTACAAACTGATGAAAACATGTTTATACCTTGTTCAGATGACAGTGAAACCTCCTACAGATTCAGCCCAGACTGCTGCTGCTGCTGTGAGATGTCCTTCTCCTATGTCATCGCTGCTATTTTGGCTCCCCCTGGCGTTTCAAAGCCGTTTTTTAAACACAATTAATCTGAACATGTCAAAATGAACAATATTACAAACACATATAGTAGTTATATATTCTGGATAGCAGCATATTCAATTCTAGTACTATTTTAATCCACTAGATGTCACCAGAATAATCCCACCTGCTGCTGGGACGTGTGAGAGTTGAAGGGGTTTATATCACTGTGTCACACACACACACACTGAGGTCACACAGTATTGGAGGCCAGGACCTAATTCAAATAAGCCAAAAAGGTTGAGAGGGCGTCACATTTTTGGCTCAAAAGTGAGATTTTATCTAATTTGCAATAAAATGACCGGGATACGTGGAAAACGCTACAATAAACATATTTATTAAGTTTGAGTTATAAAAAGTTGATTAGGTGTTAAGGCGCTCTTTAAGCAACTCTTGTAGTTTCAAACTTTGCTAGGATTTTCCTGTCAACCTTCTCATCAGGACACACATGCTTTACAGCTCTCCCCCAAAGCTGCTATGGATTATGGGATTTGTATTGAATACAGAAATTGGTTGCAGCAAAGCAAAAATAGATTTTCTGAATAACTAAGATGGAACAAAACTTATATATTGTATTTTATCCCCCTCAGAAAGCTTTGATGGATGAGACCACAGCGGCGCTTCTGATGGGTGTGCTCACAGTTGATGAAGACTTCCTACACCCTTCAAGTGCTGAGACCTTCCACCAAACAAGTAAAATGATCGCTATTGTCATCGAGGGCAACATCGTCATGAACAACATCAGTGATGTTCCCCAGGCTTTTTGCCTTCTGTTTGCTCTGACGTACGCCTTACATTTGGACTACCCAAGATCGATGCTCAACACGTTCAGGTGCATCCAGTCTGTGATGCTGGGACTGGGAAAACAAACTCTGCCACCAAAACTCCTGACTCTGAAGAACTACCTTTTGGCATAATTTGTTGGCTGTCTTTGTGTTCTTAGCCATTCAATTTGATGTTTTACAGGTACTTCAAGTTATTGCCCTGATTTGTTAGTGATAATTTTGGTCATGTGATGCGGCTTTTGCGTGTGGGAGCTGGGAATGCGCCTTACCACAGTGAGAAGGCACAGGTACCAGGACCTGTGCCTTCTCACTGCTGTGGTCTCTGTACAGTGATACAGAGAGCAGAAAGCAAACTACCACCAAAACTGTTGAGTCTGAACTACCTTTTGGCATTTTTTGGCTTGTTTTTATGTTCTTGGCCGTTTCATTTTATGTTTAAGTTATCGTCCTGATTTCAATAAGACTATTTCAGGATTTCTCTTTTACTGAATTATACGAGAAGTATATTTTATTAAACTTGGCAATGCATCATTTAAACAAACACTAGTTTTATACATTTGTAGAGGGTTGTGAAAGTGCTTTTGACACTTGCAAAAAAAATAAATGTTGTTCTGGTCTCAAAATTGTTTTATTGCATACAGATGGGTCTTGTACAATAATGGATTATTAGAAGTTTCATTAACCAGGTTATAAGGTGTAATTATATTAAAATCCATGTTAGCATGTAAAGATAAAGGTTGCATTATTCATACAAGGTAAACCTTACTTGATAAAAACGACTGAGATATGGTACAAGGCGACAGTAGCTCTTAATAATTCAAAGTAACCTTTAACAAATGTGGAAGGGTACAATTTTAATAACCTAAATTAGTAAAGTATACTTGGCAAAAAGTAGGGTTTCATAAATAATGTAAGTAGACTTTACACACTAACGATGAGTTATGTTTTACTAATTTATATTGGTAAACTTTAATTCGCACTGGAGTAAAGTTTCATCATTTATTGTTAGTAAACTTTACCTGGTCAAGAGTAAAGCTTAATACATTATCTCATGCAGACCTTACCTGATCTAATTGTTGATAACGGTTACTCAATAAAATCATGTGCAATTAGTGTCCACACTTTTTTTGAGTAAGGGTTACCAATCAAGCTTTACAGTGTAGACATTTTATGATGCGCAAATTCAAATTTCGAAATTTGATGCTCAATGGAAACGCAGCTTCTGTCTGCATAGGTTTCCTCCGGGTGCTCCGGTTTCCCCTACCCAAGTGACCTTGGTCCATGAAATGCGCTATATAAATAAACATCATGATCTTTTAATGTGGGGGCTAATTTAAACTCAAAATAGTAAGTTATTGTAGGGGACAGTAATCTGAACTTTAAAAAGTTTTTACAGACTTGAAATTTCCAGTAACTTGAATTTACACTTAGTTGCCAGAACTTGGAAAACTTAACTGACACAACTTAATAAGTGTAGTTCTTCAAAACTTGAAGAATTAAGTTAATGCCTTCAACTCAAAAATCCTTCGCAGCTGGTTGCTTTGAAATTTTGAGTTGAACTAACTTTTTCTTTTTTACAGTGTGCATGGACCAGAAGTCCAATTAAAATAATGGACAATTGCTCCTGCAGCGACTACAGTATATGGCACTGCATGAAAAGTTAGGCTGAGTTTACACGGAGACAATGTGGCAGTAAAACGGTATAGTTGGATGTCGGTTGCTACCAACCGTTCATACAAAGACTGTGTTCCAGGGGGGTGAAAACGTAAGTGTTCAGATCCAGCCTGCAGAGTGGGACAACTCAGATACGCTGCACAGCAGGGAGCTCTTTCACACCCGCGAGAGGGGAAAAGGTGTGAAATCCCCCTCTGCTCTGACCCCCACCTCCGCGCTGCTCCCCGCACGTAAATTTGGACATGCGCAGTAGCGGAGAACAAACATCAACAAAAATGGCGCCGCCCACAAACTAGCTATGTGGGCTTCCAGCGCGGCCCAGAGGATAATTCTACTCCTTCGTTCGTCCAAACGAGACCACGTGAAGCTCTAGGTTCAGTTCCCATGTTCACAGCTGCTGTTAAAATGCAGAATGATGCTGGTACTTTCTGAGGGTCTGGCACAGGAAGTGAGTACACTGCCGAGAGGGGGGCTGGGCACGGGGCTGGGGGTCGTGTGAGTGTTGTAAAGTTTCTCTGCCCACTACTGGCCGGGCGCTAGAACTACATCGTTTTTCAACCTCATGTGAACGCAGAGAAATTTGCATTAGGAGCCTGGTCGTTTCTGTTAACCCTTGTATTATGTTGAAAAAAAATGACATTGTTTATGTTGCGGGTCATTTTGACCCGTACTGTGTAAATGCACTCAAAACAGTCAAGAAAACAGGTTAAACCAATAACAACTTAGTTTTAGGTTATATAAATATTTAGAAAAGTGACATACAATACATTTTTAATTCCAACACTATATTTAAGAAATATTTAGTCTAATCTTCTTGTCCTCCTTTCGGGTCAAAATGACAATTCTTCCCTCCTTCTTTCCTCCTGCCATGCTTTCTCCTTCCTTCTTCTCATCCTGTTTTCCTTCTCTGTGTTCATCCTCCTCTATTCCCTTCTTTTCTCTTCCTTCCTTCCTTCCTTTCTCCCTTCTTTCCTTCCTACCTTACTTCATTCCTCCCATCCTCCTTCCATGATCAAAGATTCGTCCTCTGAATCCTCCTTATCATAGGAAAATAGACAGTCTGGTTCAGCAATAACATGGTCCTCTGTCTCTGAAAAATCCTCTGTTTCTGAAATCTCTTCCTCTACATCATTATCCCAATTAAAAATCTGTGAAAAAGCCTCCTCAGATGTCATCCTTCTGGAGCTCATTTTTGGTGAGTTTGTCTAAAGCCTAGCGTACATCGACAGAGTAACTGGAGACAACTAGTTGCAAGGCGGCTTTTGGCAACTGAGAGGAGATGATGGAGATGATCAGTTGCCGAAATTGGTCGATGTGAGCGCTCTTACAACTGGAGATAAACAGTCGATCTCCGGATTCAGTCAGTTGCCCGTGTTACACTTTTCGGCAACTAGTTGACCTCAGATCCAGAGATATCACCCGATATATGCGCTCCATGGCGCGCTCCAACAACATGTGTGTATTGCGTGTATTGCGCGCTCTCTACAGTTTATGCCAGAAAAAACACTGTAGTCAACGGCCAGTTGCTGTCGATGTACGCGCTGTTATTCTCGAGACTGGCCTGCTACTGTTGCCCGTTTTCGCCACATTGTCGCTGTGTGCGGGGCAGCAACTCAAAGGCGACGGATATATTCAGTTGCCTATCCAACGTACGCTAGGCAAAAGAGATGACATGAGGACAGTGACAAGGACAAGTGTGCGAAAGTTCCCTCTCTTCACACACCTGGCTCTGGGTCTCAGAGGCAATCAAAATACAATGTCAAAGAGACATGTTTTTTTGGATCTGAACAACTATTTACCCACATTAAAGCGTCTGGGTCAAAATGACCCCCAACATCATCTTTGTATACAAACTCTGCACAGACATTCCACTGCACATCAAAGTGTCCAAATTTTACACACCAGTTCATGACCCTAGATGAGGAAAAGTCACCAAATTTCAGCAAGAAAAAGAAAGGATAACAAGTACTTTGATCAACACAAAAACTGAAATGGGTCAAATTGACCCTTAACATAATACAAGGGTTAATAGCCTGGAAACGTCTGCGCAGCGTCTCAGTATAAACAGGGCCTTAGATTTTCGTCACCCTAAACGGCAGGAAATCACGCTCTTTTTCATGCTAATGTCCCTACTTTGCATATGAATGCAGCGAAACACCAGTGATGGGCAGTAGCGTCGCTACTAGCTTAACTACATTTTTCAGTAGCTTGACAGTAGCGTCACTATTTACAAAACCTAGTAACTTTTCTGTAGCTAAGCTATATTATTGCTCAAGTAGCGCGGTAGCGTCCGCCAAAGCTATTTTCTCACGGACATCTCTGATGTTCATATATTACAGCATTTTCCCGCAGCATAAAACAAACATATAGAAAGACAGAATGCTGATGCGCATGCGCAGGGC
The DNA here is from genome assembly GCA_964034765.1 of Knipowitschia caucasica. Classification (NCBI taxonomy): domain Eukaryota; kingdom Metazoa; phylum Chordata; class Actinopteri; order Gobiiformes; family Gobiidae; genus Knipowitschia; species Knipowitschia caucasica. The sequence continues at coordinate 25,912,601 of OZ035832.1, read as the reverse complement.
TTGGTAACGACACACACGCACACACATGCGCGCGCGCTACTGGGGGAAGCAAAAGCTTGGCAGAGAGCCCAGGAGCCGCCGCGGTGGAGGAGGACCATGATAAGGACTCTCAAAGTGTTGTACCGTGGCCATACCTCCAAAAGTACGTCACACTAGTCGAGATGAGCAAAAAGAAATATGTTTTCAGATGCCTACTCTTTGTTGTTTTTGGTGTTTTGGGCTATTGTTCAATAAATATCTACAACATTTTAACCTTTATCTGACAGTTTATCTCAAATAAGAAGATAAGCTTTATTAATCTCACACAGGAGAAATTTACATGTCACATTTGGCATGGATAAAACACTCAAGAATTGTGCAAAAAATAAGAAATGAGCAAAAATATTAATGCAGGAAAATATAAAATTGCATGAACTGCAGTTTGTTTAATTGAAAATAGCTTCTATATAGCAAGCTACTTTTGACAGAATTTTGTAACTTAGCTTGCTACATTTGTATGGGTGGTAGCTTCTGTGTAGTGAAGCTGAATTTATTGTAGAGTAGCTTGTAGCTTAGCTCACTACACAAATCAAGTAGCTTGCCCATCACTGCGAAACACTGCGGCCGGCCGAGCAAGAATGGCCCTAATTAGCATATGAATGCAGCGGCTGGCCAGGCTGCTGCAGAACACTATTCAGCATTGGCGGATCAATCAATCAATCAAATTTTATTTATAAAGCGCTTTTCATACAAAAAGTGTAACACAAAGTGCTTTACAGTTTAGTTAAAAACAATCCAACATGCCCAGCCCTAAACCCTCCTCCCCACAGACCCCCCCAAAACCACATTTATAATTATATATACAACACACACACACATATACACACACACACACACACACACACACATATACACACACACACACAGACACACACATACAAGTATAAAGTCCATCCATCCATCCATTTTCTACCCTTTAATCCATTTCTGGGTCAGGGGGGTGGCAGTCAGAGCTGCCACCCAAGTCTCATAGCAGCAGCCCCTCACTGACCCTCTGCAGGTGGTGAGTCCACAGGAGGACGGCTGCTCTCTGAGTGTGAGCATAGCCTTGATCTTTCAGTGGGGGCTTTGGGCAAAGTGGGGTTAAGTGTCTTGCCCAAGGACACAACGACAGCAGTCATCAGTGGGAGTCGGTGGAGAAGGTGCAGAGGTGGGAATTGAACCCACGACCTTCTGGGCTTAAGGCCAATGCTCTTCCAACTGAGCTACTGTCGCAAGTATAAAGTCATATCAGGTAAAATAGGTAAAACAATACAAAGAAATGGGGCTGGGAGCAGATGTAACCGGCTGAAGAAGCGCCATCCAAGGAGCCATCTGCACCAGGAGCAGAGAGCCGGCTGCAGCCACAGGGAACGACACAGGACCCAGAGGAGAGAGGGGCCCCAGACCCCACCAGGTCCAGGACTCAGACCCCATAGGACCCAGAGGAGAGAGGAGGCCCCAGACCCCCACCGGATCCAAGAGCCAGACCCCCGAAGCCACAGCAGACCCCAGCTCTCAGTGCAGAGGGCTCCTCCAGAGGAAACACTGGGGACACTAAAACAATACAATAATACAATAGAAAGTAGAACAATAAAATGTGACAATAAAAAGAAAAATGGCAGCTGCCTAATATTGATAATAACAATAGTAAATGGGTAGATACAATAAATAATTAAAAATAGTAAATGATAAAAATAAATACAAATAGAATGTGTCTAAAAACATAAATAGATGTACTAAAAAGCAATACCAAATAATAAATACTAATCAAAAGCTACTCTAAAAATGTGCGTCTTGAGCCTACTCTTAAATATATGAACGTTCTCTGCGGCCCTGAGCTCCTCCTCAGACTGTTCCAGAGGGCTCCTGTTTTAAGAAGTTTATATTTTGCTCTGCAATGCATTCTGGGTAGCATCACTGCTTCACCACATTTTGTTTTCAATCAACACAATATATTTGTTTTGTCATTAATGGACCAACAGGCTTACAGCAGAAGTATTTTCACTTAATGCAATAAAATCAGTATTGTACAGGGTGCTATGATAATATTATACAGTACTTATTTGTCAACCAAAAATATAAAACAGTGGAAAATGAAGTATATAGTATTTACTTAAATATTTTACATCAAGGTTTGGTCTGATTCACTTATTACAATGTAGAGTTTGCTTTCTGCTCTCCCTGTATAACTGTATACAGAGCGGTGAGAAGACACAGGTCCCGTGCTCGCGGTGTAAAAGCACAGGATGGCGCTGAGGCAGGAAGTGACCGTAGCCATGAGGTGAAAAACTGAACTGCGCATATCGTAAAAGCTTACTCAAGTAATTCCCGCATCAATTTGTTTATTAACTTAAGTAAAGTACTGACTTTACAGACACCTTTCAAGTATTGTCTGATGCAGAAATACCATAGATGATACACACCAACACTTATGAAATGAAATTCAACTATGTCATTTAAAAGTTAGATTTTGACATGAATTGTAAAGGTTACTAATAGTGTGTGGGTGAACAGTAAACTTGGAGAAAAATCAAGTAAAGTATGATCAATAATTTTAGGTGAGGCGGATATAAGGATTTACAGTGTGTGGGCCTCACAGCAGAGGCCTAAAGCAGGAGCCTCATTACTTTAATACTTACAGTCTGTGGTAAATACACGGGCTACAGGTGTTCCACGTGCTTAGACTATATTAATATTGTATGTGTAACATTCAAAATAGATTGAGTGAATATTCCCTTTTCCTCATTTAGTGGTTTGCGGAGGAGAGAGCAGCGAGAGAAGTTTGGCAGGGAGTTAAAATAAATGAATTACAGCTTGCTAAATTATTTGAAAGCATCTTCATTATGATTGTTATATTTATGTATTTATTATAAATGTTAGAGATGCCAGAGAAAAGGCGTCTGCTTTTTTTCTGAGTGGGAGGAGACACCAGCGGAGCTGTTCAAGAGAGTCTGGCTGCAGACTCCCCACCCCTCGCAGACCTCCCTGTTCAGCCCCTCCTTCAGGAGCCCCTGATTCCTCACTTCCTTTACTGGACACAAGCAGACATCTCTCAGTTTAGGGAGACTTTGACCCGGACAGTGAGGAGCATGAGAACATCTTGGAGCCCTTCAAGTTTGTCTTCTCTCAGATTGAGGACATGGAACTCTTTTCTGTTGAATGTGTTGATAAAAGGGGTGTTTTATTGTGAATGCATAATAAATAGTTGAACGGCTTTATCATTGAGATAATTTATTCACCACAAACGGGGAATGTTCAGTATTGCATCACAGGTTACAGAACGTTAGGAAAATCAAAAATGTGAGTAGACCTATAGGTCTAGCTAACTCTTATTCCTCTAGAAAATAATAGAAAAAAGAAATATTGGGTACCTATGTAACTTTATTGCTGTTGCGAGAATAATATAGATGAATGGAAGTTGCAGCTCTTAATATAATGAAGCCTCGCCATGGTATCTCCATATATATTGTCTTTTCGACGTGTTTTCATGTTCTATACTATGGGTGACATGTAGGTGGCGCTCTTGTAAACAAATGGCAACAGAATTGTCCTTTGGCATCCCAAATGCCCAGATGAAAACGCTCATATACATAATACCTGGTCACAATTTGTGGAACAAACGTCACTATTTTTGTTTGTTACAAAATATATACAATATGTTAAATATAAGCTTTATAACTTTGTGAAGAAAAACGTTTTCAAGTCCCAGGGAGTTAAGTGACAGTAGCTCATGGCAAAGGTTACGTGACAGGGGCTCCTGAAGGAGGTCACGTGACAGGGGCTGAACAGGGAGGTCTGCGAGGGGGGGGAGTCTGCAGCCAGATGCCTCTCGAGCTGTTTGAGTCAAATAACGTTCAGCGTTATATTACCAATAGTTTCTCTTTCCATAACGATATTCTCTCTTTTTGGAAAGATCACCAACGTGATGCAAAAGTTTACGTTATATGCAGTAGTTTTAATGTCTGCGGGTTATTCCAGAGACTGGCCTGCTACAAGGAATTGCCCGTTTTAACCAGATTGTCGATGTGCGCGGGGCAGAAACTCGCCAATGTAACCCTGCTCACAAGTGCCACCTGGTGGTTGTTTTGGTCATTGCAACGTCACTGGGAGGGGGGAAAATAAAAGACGCGTGAATCACACGTGAGTCTCGTGTGATTCACGCGTGAAAGGCGACAAAACGGAATGGGACCTACTGTATGCCGTTAGAAATTGTGGATTTTAGAATTTTCATACAATATTTGTATTTTTCTAACTGACAGACATATATTGATCACTAAGACATGAACACACACTGTAACATTGTAAATGGTCATGGAAGTAGTAAAAAATACAAATCATGCTGCTGCTGTGAGCAGTCTGCCCAGACGCGCGCCTCCAGGTGAAGCGCGTCACCGCGACCCTGCTCCTGCTGCTGTTTCCCCTGCTCTCTCTATCGTCTAACACACACCAGACAAGGCTTCTCCAACACGTTACTGTCCCGGTGATTACGGGAGGCATGAAAATAAATATGTGGGAAGCACTTTTAGCGGAGACTTTAGCGGAGACTTTAGCGGAGGCTGGAGATTGTGGCGCGGTGCCCCAACGCGAGTTCCAGGCGAGTTTTCCTAAAATCTAACCTGTCTCCAAACCTCCCAATGACTGGCCTTACTCTGAGAAACACTGTTCCCACTGCAGACTCTGTGCAAAGTGTCTAAAGTTAGTGTTTGGTGCGCTATAAAACTCGCACGCAGCCTCGCAGCTGCACTCGCTTCGCAGTGTTTTCCGCTCCGATTCAATGCGGTCTTGCTCGAATATTTTGTATGGGAGCATGTTGTTTTTTGGGGCCAGGGAGGTAGTCTGACATGTCTGCCAACTAGTGGCAGGGAGTATGAATGAATTTTGACACTCAGTTGGTCACACTCGGCCGTTTTAAACAGTACCGCAGCTTGTCGACTTAAGTCGACCGTGGCGCCTAGAGGGTTAAAAGTATTGCAGTATACAGTAGTGTAATGCATTACAATTCAGATACAGTAATATTATAGTGTAATACATTATTTTGAAAAAACAGTATTAAGTAATACATATTATATTTTTTAAGTAACTTGCCCAACACTGATCAACAGCAGGTGGCTCCTTTTGGCTGTTTCTTACGTAAAAGTGGAAAAAGAAGCTGCGGGAATGAGCCACCAAAATGCACATTTTAATGGTTTGTGACTACATTCAGAGCACACTTGTTCACTGTGAGGCCCTCTACAAGTGTGCAAGGGGCACCATAATATATTTCCACCTGGGGCGCCTGATGACCTAGGGCCCTGCCTCCACGGACAAACAGGTCTTGGATGACCACAATGAACCAAGACTGGAGTTGGAGCCCGCCCTCCTGTGTCCTCACCACCCACAGAGTGTGTGTATGCGTGTGACTGCGTGCGTGCGTCCTTGTGCGTGTGTGTGTATGTCTGTGTGAGCGTATGTGTGTGTGTGTGTACCTGCAGGTCCAGCTGGTCTCCTGGGTGGAATCGTTTTGGAGGGTTCACAAACTTCACTTTCCCCACTTCAAAGGAGAGCTTCACTCTTTTCTCCACAGCCTGCTGCAGACCTGCAGGAACAGGGCTCTTCTATCAGTTTCAGCGGTCACGGCTTCTGTCTGCTCCTCTGTCTGCTCCTCTGTCTGCTCCTCTGTCTGCTCCTCTGTCTGCTCCTCTGTCTGCTCCTCTGTCAACTCTTCTGTCTGCTCCTCTGTCAACTCTTCTGTCTGATCTTCTGTCTGCTCTTCTGTCTGCTCTTCTGTCTGCTCTTCTGTCTGCTCTTCTGTCTGCTCTTCTGTCAACTCTTCTGTCTGCTCCTCTGTCTGCTCCTCTGTCTGCTCCTCTGTCAGCTCCTCTTTCTGCTCCTTTGATCCTCTGTCTGCTCCTCTGTCTCTTCCTCTTTTCTCAGCTCACCTGTGCCCTCCTCTGTCATCACGGCTTTGAGGACGTACTCGTCGTGCATCCTGGAATCATTCTGGAACTGAGCCGTTTGGACGGAGAAGGACGCACAGCCATCACTGGAGGTCTGAGGACGAGGAGGAGTAGGGGGGAGGAGGATGGGGGCGACAACAGGAGGGGGGTAGAGAAGGAGGAGGGGTTAGAGGAGTAGTAGTAGTAATAGTAGTTGTAGCAGTAACAGTAGTAGTAGCAGCAGTAGCAGTGACCCTTCACCTGCTGGGTCTCTTTGTGACACAGTGGGAATGTTTCTTGCTGGTCGATCCGTCTGCGTCCATATCGAGGGAGTTCAAAAAAGCGGCAGAGGTCAAGGGTCACGGAGCCAGGAACCGACTGTCCGAACAAGTACCTGCAACCAACAACAGTGAAGCATGGGCGCACGTTCACTAAATATCAGCCGTATGATTTTAGTCAATCTGTCGTACTGCCCTGGGAGGAGAAAAAAATATAGACTGTAAATATTAACGGACGTAGTCACACCATTCTCCGCCGTTGAAACTCATGTGAAGTCCACAGCGGCTAAACTAGAATGATCCAAAAAATTATACTTTCCTCAGCATTGACAGCATCTGGAATGTAGCGTAGGGTCAAGAGTGACTTTTGGACCATCCTGAAGGAGGTTTTTGAGAGGAAAGACGCCATAGAAAAGCATTGGCTAATTCTCTTTCTGGGTCCACCCCCACTGACCCGCCCCCGGGTGCTGACGAGTTTAATAACCGTACTTCCATATCGGCAAACACGTTAGCAGCACTTGTTTAGAGTCATAGTGGTCAACTCAGGGTGAAGACATATGTTCACAAGCACCGCGTCCTCCATTGTCAGACCTGGTTTGATCCTGGTTTAGCTCCTGTTTTAGTCGTTTTTCCGATTCAGATTCAGATTCATTTTATTAGCCATGTGCAGTATAAAAACTACATTGGAATACATTTGCAAAAAAGGTACTCTGTGTGCACCGACAGACTAAAGAGCACGATACAATGAAATATAAAATACACATACACTGAAAATAAAAGAATAAAAAAACAGCTGACACTGTGGCACCGATCAACAAAAACGATACAAGGGGTAAAAGCAGGAATTAAAGTGCTCTGTTTAGGCACCTAACAGCCTGTGGAAAGAAGCTGTTAGCATAGCGAGATGTCTTGCATCTCAGCGACCGATATCTTCTGCCAGAGGGAAGAAGCTGGAACAAGGCTTTCCCAGGGTGGCCAGAAGAGTCATTGATGATTTTAAGAGCTCTGTTTAAAAGTCTGGATTCATAAAGAACCTCCAGAACAGGAAGCTCACAGCCCACGGTCCTCTTTGCAGAGCGGAGCACCTTGTTTAAAGCTCTCTTTTCTTTATCTGTGATGTTTCCAAACCACACAGACACAGAACCAACAAGTAAACTCTCAATGGTGCAGCGATAAAAGTTAAGCAGAATCTTAGAGTTAGTGGTAAATTCTCTAAGTTTCCGCAAAAAGAAGAGCCGCTGATGAGCTTTAACGACTCGGTCAGTGTTTTTAACCCATTTCAGGTCGTTAGACAGAGTTAAACCCAGAAACTTGCACTCCTCTACGATCTGCACCTGGGAGTTGTCGATTACGACAGGAGTGTGAGAACTGCTACGACTGAAGTCAAAGACAAGTTCACATGTTTTTGCAGTGTTCAGCTGGAGATTGTTTACTTTACTCCACTGAAAAACATGTTCGCTCTATAAGAGGATTCATCATTGTCACTGATGAGACCGATGATGGTGGTGTCATCAGCATATTTGATGATCAGGTTTGAGTCAGAGGAGGACACACAATCATGAGTGTACAAGGTAAAGAGCAGAGGACTCAAAATACATCCCAGAGGAGAACCAGTGCTCACAGAAACAACATCAGAAAAACAGTCATTGATTTTTACTCTCTGAGATCTGTCAGTTAAAAAGCTAAAAATCCATTTACACATGGCAACTTTCAGACCAAGGGACATTAGTTTTTCAACCAATATGCTTGGGACAAGACAATTAAAAGCAGAGCTATAATCAATGAACAGCATTCTCGCGACAGATTTACTAGTGTCCAAGTGACTGTAGACAGAGTTCAGAGCAAAGGAGATGGCATCCTCCACACTCCTGTTCTGTCTGTAAGCAAACTGGAGCGGGTCAACACTCACAGGGATCTGGCTCTTAATGAAGTCCAACACAAGCCGCTCAAAAGTCTTCATAAGAACAGACGTGAGGGCCACAGGGCCGTAGTCATTGAGACATGTCACTGGAGACTTCTTAGGAACTGGAATAATGGTGGACCTTTTAAAGCTCACCGGCACCGTACAGCTCCTGAGTGACAAGTTAAAGATGTCTGTTAAAACAGGGGCAAGTTGCTCGGAGCACAGTTTCAGGACGCGGGGAGGAATGTAGTCCGGGCCTGCGGCTTTCCGAGCTGTGGTCCTGGACAAGACCCGCCGTACTTCATCCTGAGTCACTGTGAAGGCTCCCTGACATTCGGTGAAGACAAAAGGCAGGGGATCCGCAGATTCAAAGCGGCAGTAAAAGTCGTTGAGCTCGTTTGGCAGAGTTTGGTCAGCAACAATTTTCCCTGCACTTGGTTTCCAGGACGTGATAAGACTGATCCCCTTCCACATGCGTCGGGGGTCCTCTTCCCCAAAGAAGCCCTCTAACCTGTCCCCATAGGAACGCTTAGCAGCTTTTATAGAGCGTTCCACAGCGTAGCAGGACAGCTTGTAAGCACCCTCATCACCGGATTGAAACGCCAGTGTCCGCTCATTAATTCTCAATTTGACGTCAGTGTTCATCCAAGGTTTTTGGCTGGAGTGTTCTTTGATAACTTTATAGGGGACACAACAGTCAATGCAAAATTGTATGTATCCTGTCACAGCCTCACAGAATTCATCAACATTCTCAGAGTTAAAAACAGACCAGTCTGTGGCATCAAAGCAGCCCTGCAGCTTCATGTTAGCCTCCTCAGACCAGCACTGCACAGTGCGGGAAGTAGGTTTGTGCTGTTTGTTCCTCTGTGTATAAGAAGGAAGAAGGAGAACAGCGGAGTGGTCAGACTTCCCAAAAGCAGGTCTGAGACTGGACCTGTAAGCTGCCTTCACGTTACTATAGCAGTGATCCAGGATGTGAGCTCCCCTGGTAGGCTGACTCACATGCTGATAAAAGTTCGGTAATACAGACTTTAAGTTACATTTATTAAAATCACAACCAACTATAATCACAGCATTGGGGTGAGGAGCTTCATGTTTATGCAAAATGTCACTTAAGTCATTCAGTGCAGCTGTACAGTCAGCCCGAGGATGAATACATACAGCACATAAGAAAATCACTGAGAATTCTCGGGGAAGATAGAACGGGCGGCATCTCAAAACCAGACACTCCAGGTTAGCAGAGCATGTTTTGTTTACAATACAACTGTCCATGCACCAGCGCTGGTTAATTTAAAGACACACCTCCGCCTCTGGATTTCCCCGTGCTCTCCTTCTCTCTGTCCGAGCGGAAAATGGCGAATCCAGGAGGATGAACAGCTGAGTCCGGGATATTCGGATGCAGCCACGTCTCGCTGAGGCAGTACACTGCGCAGTCCCGAGCCTCGCGCTGGTACTGGATTCGGCTTAGGAGATCATCCGACTTGTTCGGGAGAGACTGAACGTTCGCAAGGTAAATGGGTAGCAGTGGGACCCTGGGGGCGCGACTCCGCACGAGAAGCCCGCCTCGCTTTCCCCGGTGTCTGCGCTTCCTCCGTCGGCGAGAGACACCCGGCTCCGCACGGTGGTGAACACGGGGGAGGCGCCCGGCCTCATCGCCCTGTTCCCCGTCTCTGTTGCGGTCCGCACGCCACTCTTCTCGAGCTGGGCACTCGTCAAAGCCATCACACCTCAGAGCAGGCAACACTGGCTCACAGGCCAAGTCCCGTATGTCCAGGAGAACATACGGGACTTGGCCTGTATGCATACATACATACATTTTGAGTGTTTTCATCTTCCTGTTTTGACCGGCTTGTCTCCCTGTGACCACTTTGCAGCCCTCTGATTGGTTGATGGACATGCATGGAGCGAGGATGTTCAGTGAATCTCATCTCGTGCTTTCGCAACATGCATCTAGCCGTCGTACTCACCGCCTCTGCCGCGCCACAACAACACGTCTGCTGTAGCGGTCAAAAGCGCATGCCATCCTCACGTGGGCAGACGCCACCATTGACTTGCATTGCATTGAAACTCGCCGCAACGCATGATCCGGTGGGAACACAGCTTACGAGAGACCAGAGAGAGATAAGAAAGAGAGACCAGAGAGAGACCACGGTCCACCCATTTCAGCAAGATCCCAGTCCCTCTAAGTCTCATGTTGTAAAAACTCACTTTGCACAAACTCTGAAGGAGAGAGGCTCTAGAGCCACGCTGACGTCAGCAGGAGCCTCCAGGTCCACAGAGAACTTTGGCAAAACTGCACACAATAGGAAAGACTCAGTGTCTCCAACATGAGAAGGACTGTTCTAGTTTGTAATGTGAAATAACTTATGTCGTAGTGGTAACTGCGGTACACCCAAAATATGTGTAACCACAATTGTTTTACATCATTTTTTCAACAATACTTTGAATTTCTATTTGTGTAACTTTTTGTATGTAATTGAGATAATTAGCTTATATTTAGTAAATGTAGTCTAGTTTAAATTTAGTGAGTACAGAGAAAATATTGTAGGAACTGTTGTCATTCTCAGATGTAGAAGGGGGGGCCGAATTAACAGTGATCCTCAGACACAATCTGAAATTGTAACGCGTGCCAAGTCATTCCTTCTCTGAGACTTTATTTTTTTACAGGTTTGTGAGAGTACCCGTGGTAGCAATAACAGAAGATTTAGATTAATTGTGTAACTTTTCAGAGCGGTGACTGCCGAACGAGCTAACGGTGCTAATGCTAGCGGCAGAGTCCTGTTAGTTTTTTCGCGGCATTCTTCAGCCATTAGACATGTTAAGAACAAATGGAGTGCCCTTTTAATTCGAAAAGCCTCCTGTCATGTGAATTAATAAGTTTAGGACCCAGTCAGTTTTAGTTTTTTTGTGTAATATTGTGAAGATATGACACAGTTCAAGTCAAGAGTCAGTGTAAAGCTTTGTGAAGCGTCCAATGAGTAAAAGTAATTTAGCAGTATTGAATTTGAGAAAATAGAAAGAGTTTCAAATGTAATATTGTGTAAAATGTGAATGTGAACTAATAAGAGACACAATCTCTGGTCTCAGAGAATCATTCCTTCTCTGAGACCTTTCTTTTTCTTTTTACAGATTGTGTTCAAGTATTTTTGATCATGTGGTTACAAATACAGTTTGGAACCCGTAACATAACAGTACAACTACAGAATTACATGTGTAATAGTAAAAAAATGCAATGGGCTGTACATTATTGTTTGTAACAAATAAAACAAATAGTAAGTAAGTAATGGATTCTCTCAGTAGGAACAGTTCTCAGCTGCTTCTGCTTCATAATGCAGACTTAAATTTAAATACTAACACATATTTCAACATTACACTGATAAGATAAAAGTAAAATGGCGTCAAGTACATCAACGTGAACTTGACTTATAAATGTATCTCCTGTATGTATCTAAATATGTGCATCACAAGGCTAGTATCTTATTACACTTGTACACTCTTGTTTACATACTCAATTTACATATATATCAATACAAAAATGCTGAATAACCAAAACTAATGCTATTAGCACAATGCTAACCATCTTTAGCTTTTCATTTAAGCTAGCGCCAGTAAACAAAAACGTTTGTACAGGAAAACCTTATACATGTAAAGCAATAAAACAATCTAACATTCATGCTTGTTCCTAACAAAGTACACTACAATATGTGCACTTAACCCACCTGTAACTAAAAAACAAAAGTTTTCAGTATACATAGTTCCCACATGACGTCACTACATACGGGGATTTGCCGACCCGGCACCATTTGTGTTGGCATTCTGTGGGCAAAACAATAGTAAAAGAAGCTGAAACGTGTTAATGTCGTGATAAAGTTGAAAATGGTCATCTCCTGCTGGGTCAATGGATGTTCAAATCGTGCCGGAGGTTCCGTTAAACTTGGATTTTACAGTATACCCATCATTAGACTTCATGAATGTGAGAAGACTAAGCTTTTGTCAGAACAACCACGGAGGTTATGGCTTGCGAAGATAAACAGGCAAGAAACTCCCTCAAAACACGCAAGAATATGCTCGGAGCACTTTGTGTCAGGTGCGTATCGTATCTTATAATGTGTTGACAGACGTAATTTACTCAGTACTAACTTGTGTATGCTGATATCTGGTAACTTGAGAGTTTCATTATTTAGCGATAGATTACTTTATTATGAGGAGGATCGGTGTCGCGTCCGAGGCTCTCGAGGGCAACGTAAATGTATTAAATAGATAATAATAGTTCTATGGTGGGCTAAAACAATGTTCACAAACAGCATTGCTTCTGTAAAAAGATCTGTGTCATAAAATAAACTGCTCTTTACGCCTGGAAAAATCAGTTGCCCACCATTCACCAAAACATACGGTCAAAAACGCGGAAATAAACAATAACAGCAATCCAGAGTGTCCGTGTGGCATTAGCATTAATTAAATTAATTGTTAATATAATTAAAATAATTAAATGGAGCTCCAACTGGTATTAAATCTAAAGTTTTTGAGAAATGTTTGCATTGCTTGTTAATTTTTGCTGCATAATTTGATCAAATATGTAAAACATGTCCGTAGCACGTTAAACTGTGGTGCCATTGTATTAATATACAATTATTTTCTCAAAAGTTGCCCTTTTTTTCCAATTTGCGTTTGAATATCTACATTTATTCTCATTCTTCTGTTTAATGGAATGCACAAACACAGCAGCGTGCCATCAAAGATGGCGTCTCCGAGGAGGTCATGTGACATTCATTGGTCTGTGGGAACTATGTATAGCTTCTCTGCATCACAACAGATAGCACTGCTTCTAAGCTAGACAGAGGTCTCTTTACTGACACTCTACGGCCACGCGCGGTACTGCGTTTGTGGCCGACTCCTTATGGCAGTGAGTTAAAAGCAAAATACAATATAACTATACATATAATATACACACATTAACATTTGGTGGAGGCTATCTCTTTATAATATACATGCAAATATGTTCAGGGCCACAGCAGTATTAGTAGTACCATTAGTAATGACACTATAGTACTAGTACTATAGCAGTAATAGTACCATTAGAAGTAGCAATAGCAGTGGTAATAGTAGTAGCAGTGTTTAAAATAGGCAGCTCCGATAGTCTTGACGAAGCCTAGCATCAACATCTGCTACCACTGCTCTCGACAGAGGCATCAGGATGGGTCACATGCAGAGGACACATTTCCCTACGGGGAGAATAAACTATAACTAACTAAATAACTACTTAGCAGATATCTCACCATACTTCTCCACCTGGAATGTGTGTGAGAGCTGCTCTGAGCCCTTTGTCACAGTGATCCTGTAGAATCCCTCTTTTGCCTGAGGATCCAGCTCGTAGGACAGCTGCAAGATCCCCCCCTGAGACGTCTGGTCCAACCACTGAGCTACACGGTTCTGCTGCGGCTCCTGGGCTTGTGCAGAGACCATGTGTCAACAATCAAGCTTCTACTACTTGACATTTAAGACATTTAAGAAAGTGCTCTAAAGCTGTGTTTGAGACCAGAGAGAGACCAGACAGAGACAAGAGAGATACAAAAGAGGGACCAGAGAGAGACCAGAGAGAGAGAAAAGTGAGAGAACCATAGAGCAACTAGAGAGAGACCAGAGCGAGAGAGTGGAGAGAGAGACCAGAGATAGAAGGCAAGTTTGGAAGCGGACTCTGAGTTAGAATAGAGCTTTACCGTCACTTGGATGAGCTGATACTGCAAAAGAAGAAAGCCACAGTTAGAAAGTTCACCAACATTAATAATAAGCAGCACACACCGGTGCACTGTACGTGACTGTATACGCACTGTTGGGAGGGAATTTATTTTTGTGTCTTTTCAATTGATGGTCCCTGTTTGTGGACCATCTCCCTGACAACATGTAACGGAAGGCTTCATGTTGTAGCCTGGTCCCTCTGTCTTCTCTTGCTTGTCTCGCTCTGGTCTCGCTCTGGTCTCGCTCTGGTCCTCTCTGGTCCTCGCTGGACTCTCGCTGGACTCTCGCTGGACTCTCGCTCTGGTCTCGCTCTGGTCTCGCTCTGGTCTCGCTCTGGTCCTCTCTGGTCCTCTCTGGTCCTCTCTGGTCTCTCGCTGGACTCTCGCTGGACTCTCGCTCTGGTCTCGCTCTGGTCTCGCTCTGGTCTCGCTCTGGTCTCGCTCTGGTCTCGCTCTGGTCTCGCTCTGGTCTCGCTCTGGTCTCGCTCTGGTCTCGCTCTGGTCTCTCTCTTGTCTCTCTCTTGTCTCTCTCTTGTCTCTCTCTTGTCTCTCTCTTGTCTCTCTCTTGTCTCTCTCTTGTCTCTCTCTTGTCCCTCTCTTGTCCCTCTCTTGTCCCTCTCTTGTCCCTCTCTTGTCCCTCTCTAGTCCTCTCTAGTCCTCTCTAGTCCTCTCTAGTCCTCTCTCTGGTCTATCTCTGGTCTCTATCGCTGGTCTCACTCTGGTCTCACTCTGGTCTCTCTCTGGTCTATCTCTGGTCTATCTCTGGTCTATCTCTGGTCTATCTCTGGTCTATCTCTGGTCTATCTCTGGTCTATCTCTGGTCTATCTCTGGTCTATCTCTGGTCTATCTCTGGTCTATCTCTGGTCTATCTCTGGTCTATCTCTGGTCTATCTCTGGTCTATCTCTGGTCTATCTCTGGTCTATCTCTGGTCTATCTCTGGTCTATCTCTGGTCTATCTCTGGTCTCTCGCTGGTCTCTCGCTGGTCTCTTTCTTGATTGGTTCAGATCATACACGTAAATTCCTGCACATTGTTGTTCAAACAGAGGTCCATGTTCTACTTAGTCTGAGTCAATGTTTGTGCTGTGATGAAAGAGACTGAAGTCCACACACAAGTGTCCAGAGAGTCCAAATCCAGGTCAGGTCCAAGTCAGGTCCAAGTGAGCACAGTCAGTCCCTGTGGCCATGACCTGAGACAGAGAAACCCATAAAACCAAACTCACCAGTCCCAGAGCCGGCCTGAGGCTGGAGTCCAGAGTCACCACACGGAAATGTACTGAAACAGAAACACAACCAGATCATCACAGAGCTGTTCCCCATCGCGACCTCTCTCTGGCCTCTCTCTGGCCTCTCTCTGGCCTCTCTCTGGCCTCTCTCTGGTCTCTCTCTGGCCTCTCTCTGGCCTCTCTCTGGTCTCTCTCTGGTCTCTCTCTGGTCTCTCTCTGGTCTCTCTCTGGCCTCTCTCTGGCCTCTCTCTGGCCTCTCTCTGGCCTCTCTCTGGCCTCTCTCTGGCCTCTCTCTGGCCTCTCTCTGGCCTCTCTCTGGCCTCTCTCTGGCCTCTCTTTGGTCTCTCTCCCTGGTGTATCTCTCTGGTGTATCTCTCTGGTGTATCTCTCTGGTGTATCTCTCTGGTGTATCTCTCTGGTGTATCTCTCTGGTGTATCTCTCTGGTGTATCTCTCTGGTGTATCTCTCTGGTGTATCTCTCTGGTGTATCTCTCTGGTGTATCTCTCTGGTGTATCTCTCTGGTGTATCTCTCTGGTGTATCTCTCTGGTGTATCTCTCTGGTGTATCTCTCTGGTGTATCTCTCTGGTGTATCTCTCTGGTGTATCTCTCTGGTGTATCTCTCTGGTGTATCTCTCTGGTGTATCTCTCTGGTGTATCTCTCTGGTGTATCTCTCTGGTGTATCTCTCTGGTGTATCTCTCTGGTGTATCTCTCTGGTGTATCTCTGGTCTCTCTCTGGTCTCTCTCTGGTCTCTCTCTGGTCTCTCCCTGGTCTCTCTCCCTGGTCTCTCTCTCAGGTCTCTCTCACCTGTCTGTCCTGGTAGGTACAGTGGTTTGTCCGTCTGTATAAAAGTTTTCAGGCTGTGGTTCTTGATCAGAATCTTTCGTGTTTCCACTTGTTTGTGGAAGTTTTTTCCTTCAACTTCGACCTCAAAGATCGCAATCTTTTCTATTTTCACAACAGGAGCCTGAAAAACAAACGCATGACCATTTAAAGTAGGGTTACGTAATTTTCAAATCAATTTGTCCCAACAGAAAGAGTCCTGTTAAAGTAATGTGTAGGGAGCCTTTGTGTAAGATATAGCCCCGTGCCCCTGTGTCATTATTAGTCTCTTTGGGCTGAGAGCTGGTCCCCTTCTCTGATTTCCCTGGTTTCTCTGGTCTCTCAATCTCTTTGGTCTCTCTCTGATCTCTCAATAGGAGTCAGAGCAAGTTGGTCTTCATTGAGCTAGCGGGTTAGTATTGTCCATCTGTATACAGTCTGTGTTAGTATTGTCCATCTGTATACAGTCTGTGTTAGTATTGTCCATCTGTATACAGTCTGTGTTAGCATTGTCCATCCGCGTGGTTCAGACCTGAAAGTTGCTGCACTTGTTCGTGTCATCATTGTGTGTCTCTTTATACAAAAGTGTGTTCTCTGTTCCCTTCTGCAGCGACACGGAGACACTCAGCTCCTCTGACACCTGCAGCAGACTGAGGCAGAAGCGGACTGCAGTACCAGACTCCACTACCGCGGGGAGCACCACCACGAACTGCCTGCACCAACACACATACAAATTCAGAGTCAGGTCCACGTGAGCTGGTCTCTCTCTCTGGTCACTCTTTGGTCTCTCTCTCTGGCCTCTCTTTGGTATCGCTCCAGTATCTCTCTGGTATCTCCGCCACGCTGGAGTCCCCCAGGGGTCGATCCTGGGCCCTTTCTAGCTTTCCTCTGAAGTAGTATAGAACCAGGGCTGTACGGCACGGTGGCAGAGTAGTTAGCACTCGCTTCTCAGTAAGAACCAGTACGGACCAAGAATGGACCATGACTGGGGCAAGAACAGACTGAACCCAAGACCAAAGACTGGACTAAAACTGGACCTTGACTGGACCCAGACTTCCCTTCCGTTGGTTAAATTGGTTAATTAGCTCTAGATCCATGAGTCCGTCATAAAGTCTAAGTAAAAATAATTAACACTAAAACAGACCACATTCCTCTGACCTCTGTGGGGGTTCCAAAAGTGACACTCACGGTTCTGCAGAGGCCTCCAGGCTCAGGAACAGGAGCAGGGCCCACCACAGGCAGCATTCAGGACGTCCCATCTCCGTGGACTGAGGTCTCAGACTGTACTGAGGACTTTGCAGAGATTCACACACGTTCACCACACAAAAAACTAGACTCTGCTCCTCAGGGATCACGTGACGCAACTGTAAACACAACTCCAGCTGCCAGGACTGGACCTGGACCTGGACTAGACCTGGACTGGATCTGTACTGAACCAGGAATGGACCTGGACTGGATCTGGACTGAACCAGGACTGGACCAGGTCTGGACTGAAATAGACCTGGACTGGACCCAGACTGAACCTGGACTGGATCAGGTATGGATCAGGTATGGACCAGGTATAAAAACATGCTATGCAAATACACTTGATTAGAATGATCCATGTTTAATAATAATAATAATCATAAATATAAGAGATTTTTTTTCCATTTATCTTTTATTTTTACAATGTAAAAGAAAGACAATAATAATAACAATAGAATAGGTCATAAGGGGTCGGCAGAAGCGGAAGTATCTCAGCAGACAGCGAGAGGGGGATTCATCCTTCTCTTTCTCGTTTCCTCTGGTCTCAGGATTTTTTCACATACTGAAAGGAAACATCTAAATAAGTACGTAAATAATCCTTATTTATATAACGAGAGAGACCAGAGAGAGACCAGAGAGAGAGAATAGAGAGAGAGACCCAGACCAGACCTTGCTCAGGACCCAGTCTGCGTCAGCGATGGCTCTGTGGATGATGCTCTGGACTCTCTCTGGATCGTCCTCGTCAGTGTGACTGGTGAAGCCCTAAACACAGAACAGGATCAGGCTCTACACTTCCTGGTTCCACTGGTTATGGTTAGGGCTGCACGATATATGGAAAAAATATTGTCATCGCGATATTGGTACGTGCAATATCCATATCTAAAATATGCGCGATAATTTTGAAATATTGATGTATGCATTTCTTGAACGTGCACTTTGACAAAACTGCTGCGACCTTGTGCCGCCACAATTAACATTGTGCTTAATTTTTGTTAGAGATTTTTCTCTTGCGTTCAAAGCAGATTGTATTTTTAGGTTAAAGACAAAAAATTCGTTTTCAAAAGATATGTTGAATATGGCTGTAAATGTCCAAAATCGTGCAGTCCTTTTTGTGATGTCACCTGTCGGATGGCGTGCTTGTAGTGCTGTTGCATGGCAGCAGAGGGCAGCAGTTTACAACATCTCAGCAGATATCTGTAAAGCTGAGGAGGAGTGTGGACCAGCTCTGCTCCCACCAGAGGCATCTGCAACAAGGAGAGAAGACCTGGATATACAGCCTCAGTCCTGAATCTACAGCCTATGTCTTGGGTCTACAGCCTAAGTCCTGGGACTAGAGCCTAAGTCCTGGGACTAGAGCCTAAGTCCTGGGACTAGAGCCTAAGTCCTGGGACTAGAGCCTAAGTCCTGGGACTAGAGCCTAAGTCCTGGGACTAGAGCCTAAGTCCTGGGACTAGAGCCTAAGTCCTGGGACTAGAGCCTAAGTCCTGGGACTAGAGCCTAAGTCCTGGGACTAGAGCCTAAGTCCTGGGACTAGAGCCTAAGTCCTGGGTCTAGAGCCTAAGTCCTGGGTCTAGAGGCTAAGTCCTGGGTCTACAGCCTCAGCCCTGGATCTACAGCCTCAGTCTTGGGCCTACAGCCTCTCTAAGCAGATGCAATACCCTACACGGCTCTACTGTAGGGTATTGATAGATCAGAGAGAGAGAGACCAGAGAGAGAGACCAAAAATAGAGACCATAATTGTAGGCACAACAGACACTCACTGTTGTTGGGTTTAAACTCTAAAGTGATGTAAAGAACTCGACTCCTTCATAGATTTCAGAGCAGGAGGCCGCCATGACAGTTGTGTGGTCACGTGGGTCATGACAGGTGTGCGGATCATGGATCTATAATAATAACGTGCGGATGGGTAATTACTGAAGACCTATAAATAAATAAATTATATATTGAAAAGGACCAACGAATTAATGATGAAAAAACAACGATCACTTAAAAAACAAAAATAGTAAAATACATTTAAACATTTATTTTTAAGTTGAAACAGCGCAGCTCACTGGACACTAACGGAACTACGATAACAACAGCCCAATCAGGAAAGTCTCACAGGAAACTGATGTTTATCTGCTACTCCCGTTCAAACATCAAGCTCATGGAATTCTGAGGAATTCCCATGGATCTATTATAATAACGGGAATTCCCCAAAAAAGATTTTGTTTGCTGCCAGATTTAAGTCAGTATTTTTGTAAAGTTTGCTTTACCTTTACTATTTGACTGAGAGCTGTCCTGGTTCAGTTTGTTGAATAGGTTTATATTTTCTTTTGCTATGGACAAACATGCTGGTTCAGCATGATTGCCCACTCTCTTCAGCTCTTCATGCTGAACCAGGACCGCCACATAATGTTAGTTGCCAAGCAACAGAAAATGCTACATTTGCCACAATTTTACATTAAAATATGGAGTTAAAGGGAGACCTTAAAATAAAAAATAACGAAATTGTATTAATGTGATCCTTCCTGGTTCAGCTGCTATTGTTGCAAGTTAAACTTTTTAGGTCCAAGACCACCAGACAGAGAGACCACAGAGGGACCACAGAGGGAGAGACCAGAGGAAGACCCGATGGGGAGAAAAATAGCTAGCTTTAACATTCAACAGTTTTTCATGTTTTTAATTCAAGTATTTGCGTCCGACATTTTGAATCTGGACATTGAACACTTACAGTATATACAGAGACATGCAGAACTGGTATAAAGCCATAAAAAGTCCATAGATTTTACACATTGTTCTTGTATATAAATATATTATAAATAAAATTAGACACAGACAGCTCCACATACAAAGATGTTTGCAATAAGGGAATGAATGGTTTCTGATGTGTTTGAAGGACCACAGAAAGTTAGAGACCAGAGAGAGATTAGAGACATTTGGTAGACTGTTTGGGAGGACTGCAGCTGGTTCAGGAGGCACTTCAGGGTTTGGTCGGAGTCTGTGTCACTTCTGCAGAATGAACTGGTCGATGAACTCGCTCTGCTCTGACTCCACTTTGGACAGAGCCTCGTACTCGATCCTGTACCTGGAATAGGACAAACACAGCTTCAGGTCTACTGAAAATATACTGCAAGACTACACAGATGAATAATGCTAACATAGACTGTATACAGATGGACAATATACAGCCTCTCCTCTCCTCTGCTCTCCCTCTTTCCTCCCTCTCTCTCCCTCCCCCTTCTCCTCCCCTCTCTCTCTCCTCCCTCTATCACCTCTCCAGCTGCATTCTCTTCTCTGTGATCAGCGCCTGCAGCTGTTGCTGTTGTGCTTCTCTCTGTTTGGCCACAGACTTCAGCAGGTTCCGAGCCCCGATGGCCTGAGGCAACACAGACAAAAAAATTAAAACACAACACACAGAGAACAGGACATAGATACATTTTACTTAAAGCTGGGGGACCTAACTTAAGTTTCATTAAAAAGAAACTCTCTGGCCTCCCTCTCTGGCCTCCCTCTCTGGCCTCCCTCTCTGGCCTCCCTCTCTGGCCTCCCAGCTTTACTTCAGTGTGTGTTGTGTTGAACCTTCATCTTCTCAGTCTCTGCTTCTTTGGCCAAAGTGTCCACCAGCTCCATGAGTCCTCCCACTGTCTTCTGGAACTGTCCAATCTCTGAGGGACACAAGAGACACAGAGAGAGCAGAGAGATACCAGAGAGCTACCAGAGAGAGACCAGAGAGAGACGATTACTTGTCACTCACTGTCCACAAAGTCTCGGCACTCCTCTTTCAGTTCACTCGTGCTGTGAGTCACCTCTGGATCCAGGACACGCAGTTTGTTCAAGTCATCGAAGTAAAAGCCGGCGTCCGACAGCGGCTCCTTCGCCATGGTCCCAGTCTGAGACCCCTGAGGAGAGAGACAGGTCTGAGGCCCCTGAGGAGAGAGAGACAGGTCTGAGGCCCCTGAGGAGAGAGACAGGACTAAAGACCTGGTCTCAGTCCGAAAAACCAGAGAGAGCCCAAAAATATTGGTTCTTTGTAATTCCAGGGCTGTATCGTCTCACAATCATATGTTCGAGTTTTGTCGACAGTTCAAACTCTGACCTGTTGTAGATAAAGCTGAGCTCAGATAACGTCTGTTTTGTTCAAAATGATGAAAGTGAATGTTTAACAAACATTTTTCCTGTAAGAACTCGGAAAGAGTACGTTTCAAGATGTTGTATGTACTTAACCACAGAATTAGTGCTATAATTAGTACTATACGCATCTTGTGTTGTGTTTATGTGCTTCTCATGTCACAAACACTTTACTCAGACACAAATGTGTCCGTAACACACTCAGCCATATGCTTTCTGACATCAGCTACTCTTGTGGACATGATACACACGGTTTATATCAGTGCGTTTAAAGCTTGAATTATAGTGCCTCTTGTTTCTAAATCCACAGATGAATGAACTCTATCAGATACAAAGGCATTAGCACATTAGCCGCTAGCTGCGCACCACAACATTAGCATCGCACAGTTTTACCGCTGTTTTAAAGTAATTATTGCGCCTTTACAATTTTTGTGGGAGAACAGCCTCTTATTGGGTGAGATAAGTGTAAATACTTGCACTTAAAACCTGAATTTTGAGCAGAAGAGAAGTTTTGCTCCGTGTTTGTTGCTGTGATGTGGCAGCGGTGACTTCAGAGACTCTTCACATTCGGGAGATCACGGCACTTCCGCATTAGACATGACTTTTCACCTTTTAGGCACATTTTGTTATTCACCACGATGTTTTAACTATTTTATTACATTAAGAGGCATATACACATGTAACACATACGTGTATTTTAGATATGAGTCGCTTTATGAATTAAAAACGACTATTTCCACCAACAAACTAAAATCTCTCTGCTCGAAAGAGTCTCTGAACGGTCTCCTCCCGTTGTCAAGGAAACTGAACCAAAAACATCATCTGACGTCAATTCAACAAACAGCACAATATTAATGAGAGCAGAATTCGTACACTAATAGATTTTTTCATAGTGTGGATCTGCGACAACAACGGGGAAGGTTGGCACGTTGTTTGAACCCGTGTCGAAAATAAAAAGGGTTAAAACTAACTTCAGATTTTCAAAATTAATCTTTGAGTTCTGGTGCGAGAGCAGGAGAGAGAGGCCAGTGAGAGAGGCCAGAGAGAGAGGCCAGAGAGAGAGAGACCAGAGGGAGAGGGAGACCAGGGAGAGACCAGAGAGAGATTCCAGAGAAGAGAGAGAGACCATGAAGACGAGTCTCTCGTCTTCATCTGGTCTCTCTCTCTGGCCTCTTTCTCTGGGCATCAGAGATCTGCATATAAGAAAACTGGCTCCAGCTTGTGTTCAAATCGGCTTAATGCTAACACATCTGTTGATGTCACACTGTGATGATGTCACACTGTGATGATATCACACGATGGTGATGTCACACTCTGTCCGTCTGGTAAACACACGACACGAGACCAGATCTTGAACAAACTGTTTAATAATAGTTCCGTAATAATAATTATAATAATAATACATTACATTCAAGGCAAATGATACATCCGTCTGTACGTGTCTGAGTAATGTGCACCACAAGAAGTTCACGTCACAGATAAAAATAGGTTCATCTCAGAGTGTGGCACAAATCACTCTCTATTTACAGAGGAGGACGTATCACAAACGCACAGTCGTAAAGAGGTTTATACAACATGGAGAATATAGATTTATATAGAAACAGTCTTCAAGATGCAGTGGGGGTCGCACCATCATGCCACAAGAGGGGGCTGTTTCAAGGCTTTGGTTACACATGGTCCTGGTTGGAAGAGGAGGCGGTGCTACGGAGTCCCGGAGGAGCAAGAAACACGCGATTTTAGAGTTTTTACAAGTGTTTTTAGAATGTGTTTAAAGGGGAGAGGAGGGGGTACAGTACAGAGACTGAGTCCAGCCACAACCAACGAACTTTTGTTAAAGCTGGGGGATGTAACTTTCAGACCATAGCAGTAGAGCTCTGTAATGAAGGGAGACCAGAGAGAGAGACCAGAGAGAGAAGCTAGAGAGAGAGGCCATAAAGAGAGACCAGAGAGAGACCAGAGAGACCAGAGAGAGGATGTTACTACAGAGTTCAACTGTTGTGGTTTGAAAGTTACAAACCCCAGCTTTAAAGATCTCCACAGCTCTATCTATGATAAACAGTGGAGACAGATTCAGCACAGAGTGATCTGGAGGGGAGGGGTCAGAAGGATTAGGTCTGGTCTGGAACATGAACACCAGGTCTAAAACCTTGCGGGTCTTGGTTGGTGCTGGACTGGGGGAAGACGTCTGGATCACAGCTGGAGGTCCAACCCATGGACCAATTAGATGCAGCCGTTTGGGGCGTGGACGGGGACACGGATACACAGTAACATTGTACTGTGGCGAGAATACTTATACATACAGCTGGAAATACAGAGTCAGAGGAACCAGGACTGAAGCACGTCTAAAGCAGGACTAAAGCAGGTCTAAAGCAGGTCTAAAGCAGGTCTAAAGCAGGTCTAAAGCAGGTCTAAAGCAGGACTAAAGCAGGTCTAAAGCAGGTCTAAAGCAGGACTAAAGCAGGTCTAAAGCAGGACTAAAGCAGGTCTAAAGTAGGTCTAAAGCAGTACTAAACTTTGTACGGATCCTGTTTGAGTTTTGTCCAAGTTTCCCTCGATTTCAGTCCTGTTCCGGTCCTGTTAAAGGGCCTGCATCTCCGCTTGCGTCCGAAACTGTATCTCCAGCGGGTTTTCCTCTGAACGTCCACAAAGCTGCAGCCAACTTCTCTGTTTTGGCACCGACCGCATAGAAACAGCTCCAAAGGGAAATGTCCTTTATTTATAAACGTACAAACGATAAAGGCTCCAAAAATACACAGACTGTGCTTCTGGGTTTTTGTGCTATTTTTGTCTCAGTAAAAAGGAAACGGAGAAAGTCTGGGATCAAAGCTGAGAGCAGAGTATGATGTAATGTGTGGTGTGTGTCCTACTTCTGCCACCAGGTGGCGCGGTGTCGTTGCTGTCGTGTTGAGCTGAAGGCACACTGTCTCACGGAGAAATTCACTAAACGAGTTAGAGGCAAGAAATTCCAAAACAGTCGTTGTCAATGCAGCGAGTTTAAAAACAGCTTTTAGGCTGAAGGGACGGGGCAATATCTACTGAGGACTTCCACAGCCGTCATTTTGACTGCTCCCATTCAAACCCATAGAATTCTGAGAGAATGTCCCAGTTTTGACCAGGTCAAGTGTGAGTAAATAATGGGGTTTTTAACATTTACCTTGAAAAGCTAAAAGCTAACGCTAAACTCCCTGGACCACAGATTGTGACATAAGCTGAGCCAATGGATGGCTTTGATACAAGCTGAAAGATGCACTGGTGCCAAAGAGCTCTTGTGTGTGTGTGTGTGTGTGTGTGTGTGAATGGGGTGCCACAAGTATGAGTTTTGGGGCCAATTATATTCTCGTAAGGAACAATATTGAAACCTGGAGAAAAGTGTAATATGTGCGTATACTGTCTGGATGTGTGTGTGTATTGCTGGGTTGCAGCAGTGTTATACAGTTTTAGTAACCAAGTCAACAGGGAGGAAGAACTGTTAAATACATTTTTAAATGCCAAAGGTCATCTCAAACCAAGGTGTTCTTATAAAAAACTAAAAGCAGGCTGTACAAGCTGAACCTTCTCACGTAGAATCTAGCCATTGTGTTATAAGAGTCATTGTTCATCATTATTTCCAGGAATGGGACTGTGAAGGCCGGGGTCTGGGACTATTAAGACCGGAGAGTGGGACTGTGAAGACCAGGGTCTGGGACTGTGAGGACCAGGGTAATGTCTGAAGTTGTATCCGAGCTCTGTGCTCCAAGAACAGCGGTGTTTGTTGCCGCCCCCCGCTGTTAGCTTACTGATGTTAGCTTACTACTGTTAGCGTAACGATCCGGAACTTCCCCTTGGAGCTTGAGTCCGAACTTTATATTATTTACAACTCAACAAATCATTGCAATCACAATAAAGGGTCACATTTCTCGTCTCAAATGTTGTTAAAGGTTACATTTGTGCCCCAGTTATAGTATTATTGATCATAACCGTAATCTTGGACCTGGTTCCATTGATCCCAGAGTGACTCCAATGCTGTCTCTATAACAGCCACTTAATCCTCCTAATAAAAAAAAAAATTGGACTCATTCAAACTGTACACAGCGCGTACGCTGCATTGAAACCAGTTTTCACTCAAAATAAGAGAGAGAGAGCCGCGAAAAGCTCTTATGTGTACATTTTCCCGCATCGCCCATTCAAACTAATAGGACAAAATCACTGTCCTACAGCCCCTTGCCACGCCCCCTTTTGGTCACGTGGTTGCAACTCAGCAATACTGTCCGGGGTGCCACAAGCATGCGTTTTGGGCCCTTACTATAATACGAGTTCTTTGAGACTTCTGGTTCATATACAGTATATGTATGTAATATATGTATTTATAAATATATAAATATGTACATGTATACGTTTCTGAAGCTGTCCTCATGCTTTGACCCCAGCCTCCCTCGTCTCCTGGAGAAGTTGGCTGCAGAGTTTCTCTCGGTGTGAAGAGCCGCATCTCCATGAGTCGAAGGCAACGAGAGAGAAATACTATCAACAAAAAACACACGGACGAGAACACATGCTTCGATGGCACAGTCGTATTTGGTCACAAGAAACGCTCCAGGCAAAAGGCAAAACACCCACACTCACAGAGGCTCAGAGGGCGACACCTGGTCCTGAGACCAGAGAGACACCAGAGAGACACCAGAGAGAGACACTAGAGAGACAAGAGAGAGGCCAGAGAGGCCAGAGAGAGAGGCCAGAGAGAGACCAGAGGGACCAGAGAGAGACCAGAGAGAGACAAGAGAGACCAGAGAGAGACCAGAGAGAGACCAGAGAGAGGCCAGAGAGAGACCAGAGAGAGACCAGAGAGAGACCAGAGAGAGGCCAGAGAGAGGCCAGAGAGAGGCCAGAGAGAGGCCAGAGAGAGACCAGAGGGACCAGAGAGAGACCAGAGAGAGACAAGAGAGACCAGAGAGAGACCAGAGAGAGACCAGAGAGAGACCAGAGAGAGACCAGAGAGAGACCAGAGAGAGACCAGAGAGAGACCAGAGAGAGGCCAGAGAGAGACCAGAGAGAGGCCAGAGAGAGGCCAGAGAGAGACCAGAGGGACCAGAGAGAGACCAGAGAGAGACAAGAGAGACCAGAGAGAGACCAGAGAGAGACCAGAGAGAGGCCAGAGAGAGACCAGAGAGAGTCCATAGAGAGACCAGAGTGAAACTAATGTAGTAAAACTGCTATATTTTTAGTTACAATAACAGTCAGCTTAAACGCTCATACAGACTAGCCCCGCCCCCTCACAAGTTACTCAATTTATCCTCAGCTCTACAAGGCCTCATACTCAGTCACCATCTGTGGTTTAGCACCTCTTCCACATTAAGGCTAACACTAAGGTGATGTCACACTCTGGTGATGAACCAGGTGCAGCGTCTGAGACTCGGGGACACAGTGTGGGAGGAGCATGCAACAAACAAAACCCAAATCTGTAAACATCAACACTGCAGCAACACAGAGGGCTAAAGAGGAGGAGGAGAGGGGGAGGAGGAGGAAAGAGAGGAGAAGGAGGAGTGGAGGAGGAGAGAGGAGAGAGAGGAAGAGGAGGAGATAGAGGAGGGGCAGGGAAGGGAAGAAGGAGGGGAGTAAGAAGAGGAGGGGGAGGGTCTGGGTCTTGGAACAGGACCTGGATCTTGGTCTGGGTCTGGATCACTTGGGGTCCATCAGAGACTGGACTCGATGGACCAGTTCTCGTGCGATCTTCAGGATGTTCTGGACGTCATGACGCTCGGCCATTTCTGCAAGAAAATTGAATAAGAGACGACCATAATGAGCGACACTCCTTTGGAGGTCAAAGATCATTTACTCGCGGGCCGAATCTGACTTTGACACCCATGTCATAACACACACAAGCCTCTGTCTTACGCAACATCACCAGAGACATCAGAGAGCGACCAGGGAAGGAGACTAGAGAGAGAGACCAGAGAGGGAGACCAGAAAGAGAGACCAGAGAGGGAGACCAGAGAGAGAGACCAGAGAGAGACCAGAGAGGGAGACCAGAGAGAGAGACCAGAGAGAGACCGGTGAGAGACACCAAAGAGAGAGACCAGAGAGGGAGACCAGAGAGAGAGACCAGAGAGAGACCGGTGAGAGACACCAAAGAGAGAGACCAGAGAGAGACCAGAGAGAGACCAGAGAGGGAGACCAGAGAGAGAGACCAGAGAGAGACCGGTGAGAGACACCAAAGAGAGAGACCAGAGAGAGACCAGAGAGAGACCAGAGAGAGACCAGAGAGACCAGATAGAGACCAGAGAAGGAGACCAGAGAGAGAGACCAGAGAGAGAGACCAGAGAGAGACCAGTGAGGGACACCAGAGAGAGAGACCAGAGAGAGACCAGAGAGACCAGATAGAGACCAGAGAAGGAGACCAGAGAGAGAGACCAGAGAGAGACCAGAGAGAGACCAGAGAGACCAGATAGAGACCAGAGAAGGAGACCAGAGAGAGAGACCAGAGAGAGAGACCAGAGAGAGACCAGTGAGGGACACCAGAGAGAGAGACCAGAGAGAGACCAGAGAGACCAGATAGAGACCAGAGAAGGAGACCAGAGAGAGAGACCAGAGAGAGACCTGTGAGGGACACCAAAGAGAGAGACCAGAGAGAGACAAGTTACCATTAAAGAACTTGATGATGTCGGTGAAGTCCATGTTGTTGTGGATGATGATCTCTCTGTAGACTGTTACCAGAGCCAGAGCCAAGAACAGAACAAAGTGACGAGAGGAAACCAGAGGAGAGACCCAGATTACCTCCCAGACCGAGAACACGTCCTCATACAGCAGCTCTGTGTATACACAAACACACACCATCAATACACAAACACAGTGCCGGCGTGGCTAATCGGGAGAGCCGGGAGGTTTCCCGGTGGGCCGGTTGGGCTAAGGGCCGGTGGGCTGGATGTTGTATGTTGCTGGTTCGGACTTGGCCAGCGGCCGTGCTTTCCTGACACCGCTGTTCACCGCAGCCTTCTCGGACCTGTCGCTCGCCCGTGCACACTGCCTCTCTCTCTCGCTCTCTCTCTCTCTCACCCACACACACACGCACACACGAGTAAACAGCACACACACTTCTGGCTAGTCTCATTTGGCCGCTTTCATTGGTTACGATGTGTTCTGCAACGGCCTGATTGGTTGTCTGTAGATTGTAGGCGGGATTAAGCGAGAGCGCGGGCCATAGATCAGGTTGAATGACAGATAGAACTGAAGCAAGCGCCGTTTCTCACAGACATGACATCTGTCCAACACGAGTGTTTTTAAAATGGAAAGGAACAAAATCAAGGGCTGAGCAGAAAAGATTAGAATAAAAAAAGGAAAGCTCTTGAAGCTGAAGCAGCCAAATGTGCAAAGTTGGTATTTTTTTTCCATAAAAAGTGCTCCGCCGATGAAGAGGCATCAGACCGCGGTAAGCTAGCAAAAAAAAACATGCATAACACTGTGGCAAAACATGACGACGTGATTCCCTAAATAATTAGCACTCCGTCATTACATTTACTGCTTCTTGGGTCCTCAGATACAACAATCGTTCATTCATATTAATGAAGAGCCTCAGGAATGGGCAGGTAAAAACCAAAAAGATTGTATTTTGAATCAAATTTGACTAAGCCACTAAGGCCATGAATTTATTTATTTCATAATGTATAATGTATATTGCATAAATTACATTTTTAACTTCTTTGTACATTAGGAAAGTAACAGTTGAATATTTTGTGTGTTTGTCAAAAGATGTGAAGCATTTATGCTCATATCTACAGAAAAGACATCCTTTGTCATTGGATAATAACATTATCATAAACAAAGTTGCATAAACAAGTGCACTTCTACAGAGTTTACTCATGTTTTAATGTGCTTCATTTTGCTATTGTTAATTTGGGTTTGATTGATTTAAATAGTGTGCAGTTTGTGTTTTCTCGTCTTGATAGAGGTTAACATTTAGTTTGCTTTTAGTTCTCCCCTGGGACAACATTCAAGTACGTTAAGATTAATTTTGGTTTTGTATAAAGTTGTAGCAAGCACTGTTTTGTCTTAGTGTTGTATTTGCATTAGTCTTTGTTTTTGTTTAGTCTTGAAAGGAGGATGATAGTTTAATGGTTTCGAGTCAATTCAATGTATTATAAAAAAAATATAGCCAAATCTTTGTGAATGACAATTATTTGAATGAAAATTGACATTGTTCTAAAATTTGTGAAATTCATGCTTTTTATATCCACATAAGTCTAGGGTCAGTCTAAAATTTGCTACAATTCATATTGTGATACCATAATATTCAAATATCATGATTTATTCAAATGCATTATTGAGTTATTTTGTGACTAGCACTGAGAAGTCTAAAGGAGTGAACGAAGAATAATTTTAATACCATTAGTCTTGTAATTTACAAAACTTGATTTTAGGCCACCTGCTGGTTGTTATGGATATTACAACAGCAGGCAGTTCAGTTTTTTTTTGATAGACTACTTTATCAGAAGGGCCGGTCTGACCCAGAATTCCCGGGCCAAAAAATTGTCCCACTCCGGCCCTGCACAAACACACACGCACACACACACCCACACACTTACCTCTCTTGAAGTCCAGCAGGAACCATCGGTAGCAGAAGTAGAAGTGAGTGTAGTCTCCGTTCTGTTGCATCAACTCGAACAGCTCCGAGTCCAGGATCTGAACCAGAGAAAGACACAGGTCAACACCAGTGGGGGCGGGTCCCGGGTCCAAAAGGTCCATGTGCAAGTGCGCTGACATGCTTGCAATACCACTCCTAGCCAGTGGAGGTAGACTCGAGAAGAGAGTTACCCAGTGCTTTTGTATGGCATCTACTTTCCTCTCGAAAATGTTTTTACAGTGCCTTACGAAAGTATTCGGCCCCCTTGAACCTTTCAACATTTCGCCACATTTCAGGCTTCAAACATAAAGATATAAAAATTAAATTTTTTGTCAAGAATCAACAACAAGTGGGACACAATCGTGAAGTGGAACGAAATTTATTGGATAATTTAAACTTTTTTAACAAATAAACTGAAAAGTGGGGCGTGCAATATTATTCGGCCCCCTTGCGCTAATACTTTGTAGCGCCACCTTTTGCTGCAATTACAGCTGCAAGTCGCTTGGGGTATGTCTCTATCAGTTTTGCACATCGAGAGACTGGAATTCTTGCCCATTCTTCCTTGCAAAACAGCTCGAGCTCAGTGAGGTTGGATGGAGAGCGTTTGTGAACAGCAGTCTTCAGCTCTTTCCACAGATTCGATTGGATTCAGGTCTGGACTTTGACTTGGCCATTCTAACACCTGGATACGTCTATTTGTGAACCATTCCATTGTAGATTTGGCTTTATGTTTTGGATCATTGTCCTGTTGGAAGATAAATCTCCGTCCCAGTCTCAGGTCTTTTGCAGACTCCAACAGGTTTTCTTCCAGAATGGTCCTGTATTTGGCTCCATCCATCTTCCCATCAATTTTAGCCATCTTCCCTGTCCCTGCTGAAGAAAAGCAGGCCCAAACCATGATGCTGCCACCACCATGTTTGACAGTGGGGATGGTGTGTTCAGGGTGATGAGCTGTGTTGCTTTGCTTGTGGCAAACTTTAAACGACACTTTTTATGGATATCTTTGAGAAATGGCTTTCTTCTTGCCACTCTTCCATAAAGGCCAGATTTGTGCAGTGCACGACTGATTGTTGTCCTATGGACAGACTCTCCCACCTCAGCTGTAGTTATCTGCAGTGCATCCAGAGTGATCATGGGCCTCTTGGCAGCATCTCTGATCAGTCTTCTTGTTCTTGTCCTCTTGTTTGAGATGAAAGTTTGGAGGGACGGCCGGGTCTTGGTAGATTTGCAGTGGTCTGATACTCCTTCCATTTCAATATAATTGCTTGCACGGTGCTCCTTGAGATGTTTAAAGCTTGGGAAATCTTTTTGTATCCAAATCCGGCTTTAAACTTCTCCACAACAGTATCTCGGACCTGCCTGGTGTGTTCCTTTGTCTTCATGGTTCTCTCTGCGCTTTAAACAGAACCCTGAGACTATCAAAGAGCAGGTGCATTTATACGGAGACTTGATTACACACAGGTGCATTCTATTTATCATCATCAGTCATTTAGGACAACATTGGATCATTCAAAGATCCTCACTGAACTTCTGGAGTGAGTTTGCTGCACTGAAAGTAAAGGGGCCGAATAATATTGCACGCCCCACTTTTCAGTTTTTTATTTGTTAAAAAAGTTTAAATTATCCAATAAATTTTGTTCCACTTCACGATTGTGTCCCACTTGTTGTTGATTCATGACAAAAAACTAAAATTTTATATCTTTATGTTTGAAGCCTGAAATGTGGCGAAATGAATACTTTCGCAAGGCACTGTATTTTTTTGGACCAGTCTAGTTTAGCTGCTGTGGACCTCACAAGGCACTTGTAAAATGAATGGGGATAGTGCCGGCTAACGCATGCACAGACTGTATACAGGGATCAAGAGTTCCGAGCTTCCGGCTCGACCGCACGGCATTGTGGGAATTTTTCTAAAAAAAGTGGGCATCAAATCACGCTCTCCTATTAGATTACCTGTTGCGAGCGTGATCCGTCTCTGTTTTTTTCCAGCCCATCGATTGTTTTAATCGCTACAAAAATCACTAATTTAGGACATTTAGAAGGTAAGGTAAAGATTTTTTCATGTAACAAAAAAGCAATGCATTTATTTCTTGTGGTTTTAGATGTAAACACAACCGACTGACGATAGAGCTACATGTAGCTTATGCTACTTACGAGGATCGAATACTTACACGCGAGCTTTATAAACTTGCCCAAAGCTGTACTTTGGACATATTTGTCTGGTAAGGCAAGGCAAGGCAAGGCAAGTTTATTTGTATAGCACAATTCATACACAAGGCAACTCAAAGTGCTGAACAAAACAAGAAAGCATTAAAATCATAAATAATCACAGAACATTAAAAAGAAAAGATAGAAATATAAAATCCCTCAGTTGTATGCACAGCTAAACAGCACCGTTTTTAACCTGGTTTTAAACATTGTCAGAGAGGAGGCCTGTCTCACATCTTCAGGAAAATTGTTCCAGATTTTAGCAGCATGAATCTGAAAAGCAGCCTCCCCATGTTTAGTTCTGACTCTGGGCACTAACAGAAGTCCAGTCCCTGTGCTCCTCAGAGTCCGGGCTGGTTCATATGGGACTAACATGTCACTAATATATTTTGGTGCGAGGCCATGGAGAGACTTGTACACAAGCAGAGCTGTTTTAAAGTCTATTCTCTGAGCCACAGGAAGCCAGTGCAGAGACCTGAGGACCGGACTAATATGGTCGTACTTCCTGGTTCTAGTCAAGACTCTGGTGTGGAGCTTCTGAATGTAGGGAAGGCCAAATACCTGGGGCACGTCATCAGGAGTGACCTCAGTGAAGACGATGACATTCAGAGGCAGTACTGTATGGACTGGCTAACATTTAAGCACGGAGATTTCACATGTGTACAGATAAAGTGAAAATAACTTTGTTTAAAGCTTACTGCACACCTCTCTATACTGCCAGCTCACTGTTTGTTCTTAATTATGTCTCCACTCTGAATGCTCTGATCAGAAATGTTATTTATCCTCGTAAGTAGCATAAGCTACTGTACATGTAGCTCTATAGTCAGTCGGTTGTGTTTACATCTAAAACCACAAGAAAAAAATGCATAGCTTTTTTGTTACATGAAAAAATCTTTACCTTACCTTCAAAATCTCTGAAATTGGTGATTTTTGTAGCGATTAAAACAAAGAAAAAAGAGAGACAGATCACGCTCGCAACAGGTAATCTAATAGGAGAGATTTGATGCCCACTTTTTGAGAAAACTACCCTCAATGCAGTGCGGTCGAGCCGGAAGCTCGGAACTCTTGATCCCTGTATACAGGTGGACAATGCTAACACATGCTAACACAGACTGTATACAGGAAGGCCCTCATGTTGGGGCACTCACCTGGATCAGGGACCTCATGTTGCTGAAGTGTGAGTCCATGGCTCCTCCGTTGGGGAAGTTCTGAGTCATTCTCTTCATGAGCTGAGAGAAGCAGCTGTAGGCCAAGCACTCTGCAAATAGAGGGAGAGAGGGAGAGAGGGAGGGGGGTGGGAGAGAGAAAGAGGGAGAGAGAAGGAGAGGAAGACAGAGGGAGAGAGGGAGAGGTGGGCGGGAGACAGAGAGGGAGAGAGAGAGAGTGAGTGCGTGTGTGTGTGTGTGTGTGTGTCTGCGTGTGTGTGTGTGTTTCTGTGTATTGTACCATCGTCCAGTATGACCATGAGAGGAGCGAGGAGGTCACACATGCCCTGGACGTATCCCGTCTCCAGATGCTCCCACACATAACTGCACACAGAGACGCCAGAGACCATCATTATTACACCTGTCTGAGCAGTGGCTCTACTCTGAGCTCCTCTCCTTTGGTTTGTTGGTCATTGATTTGACTATTACAAATACTAGGAATCAAGAAAAATAAAATCAGTTACATATTCCCCTTTTGATCAGTGTCACAGAGTGTCACACTGATGTAAGTCTATGGTCAGTACCAGCAGAGAGGGACCAGGCTCAGACCAGAGTCTATGGTCAGTACCAGCAGAGAGGGACCAGGCTCAGACCAGAGTCTATGGTCAGTACCAGCAGAGAGGGACCAGGCTCAGACCAGAGTCTATGGTCAGTACCAGCAGAGAGGGACCAGGCTCAGACCAGAGTCTATGGTCAGTACCAGCAGAGAGGGAGCAGGCTCAGACCAGAGTCTATGGTCAGTACCAGCAGAGAGGGAGCAGGCTCAGACCAGAGTCTATGGTCAGTACCAGCAGAGAGGGACCAGGCTCAGACCAGAGTCTATGGTCAGTACCAGCAGAGAGGGACCAGGCTCAGACCAGAGTCTATGGTCAGTACCAGCAGAGAGGGACCAGGCTCAGACCAGAGTCTATGGTCAGTAACAGCGGAGAGGGACCAGGCTCAGACCAGAGTCTATGGTCAGTACCAGCAGAGAGGGACCAGGCTCAGACCAGAGTCTATGGTCAGTACCAGCAGAGAGGGACCAGGCTCAGACCAGAGTCTATGGTCAGTACAGCAGAGAGGGAGCAGGCTCAGACCAGAGTCTATGGTCAGTACCAGCAGAGAGGGACCAGGCTCAGACCAGAGTCTATGGTCAGTACCAGCAGAGAGGGACCAGGCTCAGACCAGAGTCTATGGTCAGTACCAGCAGAGAGGGACCAGGCTCAGACCAGAGTCTATGGTCAGTAACAGCGGAGAGGGACCAGGCTCAGACCAGAGTCTATGGTCAGTACCAGCAGAGAGGGACCAGGCTCAGACCAGAGTCTATGGTCAGTACCAGCAGAGAGGGACCAGGCTCAGACCAGAATCTATGGTCAGTACCAGCAGAGAGGGACCAGGCTCAGACCAGAGTCTATGGTCAGTACCAGCAGAGAGGGACCAGGCTCAGACCAGAGTCTATGGTCAGTACCAGCAGAGAGGGAGCAGGCTCAGACCAGAGTCTATGGTCAGTACCAGCAGAGAGGGACCAGGCTCAGACCAAGGTCTATGGTCAGTACCAGCAGAGAGGGACCAGGCTCAGACCAAGGTCTATGGTCAGTACCAGCAGAGAGGGACTAGGTGCACCTGCACATGATGTTGCGGAGCTTCTCCAGGTTAGCGGTAGTGAAGTAGCAGTAGTTGCGGTCGCAGCGCTGCACGTCTTTGTCGATGCGATGCAGGTTCAGAGCCACTGTGTCCAACAACTCGATCTGAAGACAAACACACACATTTCAGAACCAGTTATTTCAAATTACACTCAAAATATTATTAAATCTGGCCCCAGTTCAGACCATACTGTAGACTGTGTAAAGGGGCGGACTGAGGGAGCGTGACATCACCTCAGTGTGACATCACCACAGTGTGACATCACCACAGTGTGACATCACCTCAGTGTGACATCACCACAGTGTGACATCACCGCAGTGTGACATCACTGCAGTGTGACATCACCTCAGTGTGACATCACTGCAGTGTGACATCACCACAGTGTGACATCACTGCAGTGTGACATCACCACAGTGTGACATCACCGCAGTGTGACATCACCGCAGTGTGACATCACCGCAGTGTGACATCACTGCAGTGTGACATCACTGCAATGTGACATCACCGCAGTGTGACATCACTAGAGTGACATCACCGCAGTGTGACATCACTGCAGTGTGACATCACCGCAGTGTGACATTTCAGCCCTATGAGTTTAGAAAATCTGAAGTATTGCTGTGATGCCCCAAAACACAGGGCGAAAGCGGCGGGCGAAAGCGGCGGGCGGAAGCGGCGGGCGGAAGCGGCGGGCGGAAGCGGCGGGCGGAAGCGGCGGGCGGAAGCGGCGGGCGGAAGCGGCGGGCGGAAGCGGCGGGCGGAAGTGGTGGGCTCCGCCAGAAGTGGTGGGCTCCGCCAGAAGTGGTGGGCTCCGCCAGAAGTGGTGGGCTCCGCCAGAAGTGGTGGGCGGAAGTGGCGGGCAGAAGTAATTGGCGGAAGTGGCGGGCGGAAGTGACGGGCGGTCTTTCACGGTAACGAGGTTAAGCTAGCCGCAGCTTTTGTGTACAGTTCTTCTTCACGAATGCAGCTCGGCAGCGTCACTGTGTCTGAGATCTTTTAGAGACTTTATATAAGTTCACGGAGCTGCGCCATAGGTTTGTTTCATTATCAACCAGTACTTCTGCATTGGTGAACACGTAGCAGCCCTTGTTTACAGTCACAGGAGAATGAGAGCTCAGGCTAAAGGCATATGTTCACACTGTGTCTCCCATTGTCAGCTCTGGTTTAGTCCTGGTTTAATCCTGGTTTAGTCCTGGTTTATCTTGTTTTAATCCTGGTTTTCAAGTGTTTTTGTCTGGTCACGGAGACCGCTTGTGTCTCCGTGACCACTTTGCGGCCTTCTGATTGGTTGCGGAAGTGGCCAGCGGAAAAAGTCCAACCATGTTCACCTCCTGCCTTCGCCGGATGCATTGACTTTACATGGACGCAACAAATGATCCGGGGTGAAAGCCAATTTAGCCTTAACGCCGAAGAAGCTGATTTGAACAAAAGCTGGAGACAGTTTCCTTATATGGGCATTTGTTCTGACGGTGTTAGCTTTGAATGAATGAAAGCCTCTGATTGGTCAGTCCTTACATGGCTCATACCTGGATTTACAAAAACAATATCACATAGGATCCTAGAAGTTTACTTTTTCTCTCTGGTCTCTCTCTGGTCTCTAGCAGTGTGTTCGAGCCGTAACTCTTGGTGGAAAAAAGGTCTAAAGAAAACCAACCGTATAGGACGACAGCGAGGGGGAGGTCTTCTCTCCTTGGTCTGCGTCTGTGACCAGTCTGTCGAGCTGAGAGCAGAGCCTGTCCGTGTCGCTGGTCCTGGTCTCTCCCCTGGTCTGGTCTCTCCCCTGGTCCCTGGGCTCCTCGCCGGCCTCCTCCTCCGTGCTGGACATGAGCTGTGAGTGTGCAGAGGTGACAGAGTAGTTCCGGGACGATGGGAGGCCAGAGTCCGGAGAGTCAAACTCCAGCTGAGCGCGCTCCTCAGGGGGGAGGGCGTGGGGGAGGGGCGGGGGAGGCAGCACGGTGGAGGGGGAGGAGCTCTCCTCTGCATTGGGGGTGGTCTGACTCCCCCCCTCCGGCTCATCCACAGACATGAACACCTGCAGTCAGACACACACTCAGACCAGAAAGAGACCAGAGAGAGAACAGATAGAGACCAGAAAGAGATCAGAGAGAGAGACCGGAGAGAGACCAGAGAGAGACCAGAGAGAGACCAGAAAGCGAGCAGAGAGCAGAGAGAAACCAGAGCGACCCCAGAGAGATAACATAGAGAGAAACCAGAGAGAGGCCAGAGAGAGAGACCAGAGAAAGACTAGAGAGAGAAACCAGGGAGAGAGATCAGAGAGAGATCAGAGAGAGACCAGAGAGAGACCATAGAGACCGGAGAGAAAGATCAGAGAGCGAGACCAGCAAGAGAGACCAGAAAAAGACCAGAAAGATGGCAGAGAGACCAGAGAGAGAGGACCAGAAGCCTGTGTTGCTGGTACAGACCTCGTTGCTGAGTGTAGAGTCTCGGTGCACCATGCGCAGCACATGGCTGTCGATGCTGCTTCCTGACGATAGTTTGGCAAAGATGGCCGACTGCATCTCCTTCTCCCTCTGCTTCACTATCAGCTCACACGCCTTCCACTCCCGTAGCACCTGGAGGTACCTCTCAGACACACGCGCATCAACCTGCGAGGCACATTTATTCAGTTAGCTCAGCCGACCAGAGAGAAACCAGAGAAAGAGACCAGAGAAAGAAACCAGAGAGAGAGACCAGAGAGAGACCAGAGAGGTTCAGGTCCTGGGTTGTACCTGTCCCAGATCTTTCTTCTTCATCCCAAACTTGTAGTGTCCCAGGAGGAAGGGCCAGACCTCCTTCCTGATGTCGTGCTCCACTCCTCCATAGTACACCAGCCGCAGAAGCTCCAGCTCCTTGTAATTCTGCACACAACAAAGAGAGGGAAAGGAAGGCGTGTAGATCTGACCCGTGTCGGCACTTCACCACAGGGAAGACAGGAATGTGGAGATATCTTTCTCTCTCTCTCCCTCTGATCTCTCTGTTCTCTCTCTAGTCTTTCTCTGATCTCTCTGGCCAATCTATAGTCTCTCTCTGTTCTCTCTCTAGTCTCTCTCTGGCCTCTCTATAGTCTCTCTCTGTTCTCTCTCTAGTCTCTCTTTGTTCTCTCTCTAGTCTCTCTCTGGTCTCTCTCTAGTCTCTCTTTGTTCTCTCTCTAGTCTCTCTCCAGTCTCTCTTTAGTCTCTCTCTGGTCTTGCTATAGTCTCTCTCTGGTCTCTCTCTAGTCTCTCTTTAGTCTCTCTCTGGTCTCGCTATAGTCTCTCTCTGGTCTCTCTCTCTGGTCTCTCTATAGCCTCTCTATAGTTTCTCTCTGTTCTCTCTCTAGTCCCTCTCTGGTCTCTCTCTGGTCTCTCACTGGTCTTTTTCATCTCTCTCAGTCTCTCTTGTCTCTCTCTTGTCTCTCTCGTGACTCTTTCTTTACTGTTTCTGGTGAGAACGAGCTGGTGTCGCAGCAGACGGATCATCTCTCAAACTCTTTATGAATTAATTAACGGTTGAAGAAAAAGTGGTTAAAAATAGCAACAGCTGAGATTAGTTCATTCATACTCCATGAGACGTCAGAAGAGAAACCAAAGACAGACCAGAGAGAGACCAGAGAGAGACCAGCAAGAGACCAGAGAGTAAATAGTAGGTAATAGTAGTAGTAGCAGTAGCCGTAACAGTAGCAGTAGTGCTAGTACCTTGCAGTCCTTCTGGTACTTGCTCCACACCTCCTTGCTCAGCCCTCCTGAGGCCTCACATGGTCTGTCCGGTGGCACCATGTTGTGGTTGACCAGAGCAGAGAGGTGAGTGCGGACAGTGGACAGGTGTCTGCAGTATCCCAGCCCTGTACACAAAACAGAGACACACAACACATAGACATGTTATAGGCCCCTCTTTGATGTCGCACATTTAGAATAACAAAGGACCAATTATAGACCCCTGTGGGACCCCAGCACAAATGTCACTGATGTCAACATCAAGATTTGAAATGCTCGTTCGGTTGTCAGAGATTATAACCCGCAGAAAAACCAGAAAGAGAGGGAGACCAGAGAGAGGCAGAAAGCAGTACACTAGTACTACTACTGCTAGGTGTAATGTCATAGTTGTAGTAGTAGTAATAATAGTAATAGTAGTAGAAGTGGTAGCAGAAGTGGTAGTAGTAGTAGTAGAAGTACTCACATCCGTAGAAGGCTCTAGACACGATCTGTCTCTTCATGTTTTGACATAGCATCTTCAGAGGAACCCTGTGATATCAGCAAAACATCAGAACAAAAAATACAGCGCCCCTTGCAGCCTGCACAGTAGCAGTAGCAGTAGGCGTAGGAGTAGTAGTAATAGTATTCTTACGTGTGTATATCCGTAGTATCGCTGGCACAGGAGCACCCTGGTGGCGGGTCGATGGAAGAGCAGGACACACACTCGGACTCGGACTGTTGCCACGACGACGGACTGCCGCCCAGGCCGGGAAGCTCCGCCCCCTCAGCCAGATCTGCGGAGAGGATAGCAGCCATCCGTCAAGGCCTTTGTCGTCATAGATACCACGGAACACTCAAAGAAGAACGCGCTTTTGTTGGTTTTGAGGAAACAAAGGGATAGTTCGATTTACAACATCTGCTGCTGGAGACCGGGAATTACATTACCCAGCTTTATCAGGCAAATCTAATCAGGCGTGGTCTAAGTTGCAGTCGTAGTATAGTAGTAGTAGTAGCAGAAGAACTAATAGTAGTAATAGCAGCAAAAAAAGCTGTGTCAAAGGCCAAAATTACATTGATTGAAGACAAATGTTTTAGATCCAGGAACTTGGATTGAGTTCTTGATGTGCTTTGAGAGTTACGTACCCCAGCTTTCAGTGCTTATAAAGGTGAACTATCCCTTTAGGATTGGACATGGGTGGACAGTGGGAGTTGGGTCCAGAAGACGACAAAGGAAAAGAACCAAGCAGAGAGAGAGGAGAGAACTGGACAGACGCAGAAGCCATGCAGATGCCAGGAGGTGAGGGGAGGAAAGAAATACACACACAAGATGGCCGACAAGAGACAGAGATGAAGAAACCAACACAAAATGGCTCAGATGAGACAGAAATGGGGAACCAACACAAGATGGCCGACAAGAGACAGAGATGGGGAACCAACAAAAGTGCAAAGGCTCTCGTCCACTGGGACCTGGGACCTGTCCGGAGAGAATTATGTGTGGGTGAAGTTTGTCCTGGTCCCTAGCGTCTACCGCGGAACCCCGAAGCACCCAAAGCACCAGGGGGCCCCCAAAGGACCATGAGAGAGGGGAGTGAAGGGGGAGGTCAGGGGTGAGCAGCCTCAGCCATGAAGACACGACAGGGACGAAAGACGAGACATGATGGAGGCAAGGGGGAGGTCCATGCAGCGAGAGAGTCTGAGGAGGGGCTGGCTGAACACTGTATACATATGTAAAGTGCAAACATAGACTGTATACAGATGGACAATGCTAACATAGACTGTATACAGATGGACAATGCTAACATAGACTGCATACAGATGGACAATGCTAACATAGACTGCATACAGATGGACAATGCTAACCCGCTATCTCGATGAGGTTTGGTTCCTCTCTCTGGCTCCTATTGACTTCCATGTAAAAGTAAACTCCTTTAGCTCAGGAATTATTTGAGTCATACTCACCATTTTAGGCAGAGACCAGTTCTATGTTTCAGCTCAAACTTCAAGAGACCAGAGAGAGACCACAGACCGACCGGAGAAAGACCATAGATAGACCATAGAGAGACCACAACTTCACAATACGCCTCAGAGAATTTAAATGAAGGGACCAAAGAAAGGCCTGGGCCGCTGCAGCAGGTTTGGGAACTGTCTCTAAGGACCAAAAACACTCGCACTTTGAAGAACAACTCACTCCTGTCCAGCATCAAAGATCTCTATTCTCAGAAACCAGCAGCTCATCTGGTAGTTCATACTTTTACTTTCTTCTGTGAACTTAAGGCTAGGTGTCCGAGTGACGGATCATTCACTCTAGAGGGAGCTGCAGAGAGAGACCAGAGAGAGACCAGAGAGAAACCAGAGAGATAACAGAGTGAGAGACCAGAGAGAGAATGGAGAGAGAACAGAGAGAGACCATAGAAAAACCAGAGAGAGAGCAGAGAGACCAGACCACAACTTGCCAATGCCAGTGACCTTCCACCTCTGGACTGAAAACAGTAAATGACTGAACATGGAGAAACAGAAGGAGTAGAGACAGAGGTGACGGAGTTACAAAAGCAGCAGAACATGCAGATTACAGGGGGGGCAGGAAAGAGCAGAGGCAGGTGATGGAGGGAGGGGTGAGAGACCAGAGAGAGACCAGAGAGAAACCAGAGAGAGACTAGAGAGAGACCAGAGAGAGACCAGAGAGAGACTGGAGTAAGAGACTTTCTAACACGATTAGCGGAATCCGTAGCCTTGTGGCTAAATGGAGAGAGATAGCAAATTAATGTATGGTCAGGAGGTGGAGAGGGTGAGGGAGAGGGTGAGGGGTTGGGGTAAAGCTGGAGCTGTAACCTGTGTGTGCATTTGGGTGCGACAGGTTCCGCGAGCAGATCATTGAGATCATGGCGTGGAGCCGGTCTTCCTCCTCCTCATCATCGTCCAGAGAAGGAGCACGGCTGCCGGTCGAGTGGTGGTAGTTTATGGTGACTGCGTTCACACAAGAGCGTTAGACAGATACACAAACACACACACCCAGACATATACACACAGCACGATACTGCCCCCTCCAGCTGCAAGAAGAAAGAGGCTGTAATGTATATGTGAGAGTCAAAGGCAGTGAGCTTTCACCATGTTTCCAGAGAGACCAGAGAGAGAGAGACCAGAGAGAGAGGCCAGAGAGAAACCAGAGGGAGACCAGAGAAAGGCCAGGGAGATTTCAGAGAGAAACTAGAGAGAGACCAGAGAGAGGCCAGAGAGAAACCAGAGGG
Organism: Knipowitschia caucasica; assembly: GCA_964034765.1. Lineage (NCBI taxonomy): Eukaryota > Metazoa > Chordata > Actinopteri > Gobiiformes > Gobiidae > Knipowitschia > Knipowitschia caucasica. The sequence continues at coordinate 25,870,808 of OZ035832.1, read as the reverse complement.
AGACCAGAGAGAGATCAAAGAGAGACAAGTGAGAGAGACCTGAGAGTGACCAGAGAAAGGCCAGGGAGAGATCAGAGGGAGAGCAGAGAGAGACCAGAGAGAGATCAAAGAGATACCAGTGTGAGAAACCTGAGAGCGACCAGAGAGAAACCAGAGAAAGGCAAGGGAGAGACAATTGGTAGAAACTTTATATTGGTATTGGCTCAAAGAGATTAAACTCAGTTTAGTCTCTGACAGAAACAGCTTTGAGAATCTCATATATTTTAGATTTCTGTGGCTTCTCTTCACTCTCACTGTCCTCATAAACAAACACATCTTGCCCTGGTCCCCTGTGAGTCCAGTCTCTCTCTCTCTGTTTGACCTGAGGCTGCGGCCGTTTAACCAAGACCAGAATCAAATCTAAAGTCTCAAATGTTCAGACTCTGCAGCCGCTAAAACACTTATAAAGTTTGTTCCGAAGAAACTCATAAAGAACAGAGACTTCTCCAGAGGAAACTCACTTAGACTAAAGGAGAGAGGAGAGACCAGAGAGAGACCGAGGGAGACCAGAGAGGAACCGTGAGACCAGAGAGAGACCAGAGAAAAACCAGAGACACAGAGACCATAGAGAGACAGAGAAACCAGAGAGAGAGACCAAAGAGAGACCAAAGAGTGACCAGAGAAACAAAACATGAAGGAAAGCTGGTAGAACATTAGGATAAAAAAATCTCCTCCTTCACAGATATGTAGGTGTGAGGCTCCTCTCTGCATCAGATTGTTTCAGACTCTCAGATTGTTTCTTACTTGCGTCGTAGCGATATCCCGGATAAACGATGCGAAACACATAGTCTGCTGCGGTCTCATCGCGGTCCTGCTCCAGACGAGCCATACTGCTGCGCTTACGGAGCTTCGGGAACACCTTACCCTGAAACCAGAGGAGAGGTGAACCAGAGAGATCAGAGAGACCAGACAGAGACCAGACAGAGACCAGACAGAGACCAGACAGGGACCAGACAGGGACCAGACAGTGACCAGAGAGAGACCAGAACGAGACCGAGAGAGGCCTTACCTTCCCCTTTTGGGACCACAGAGGAGGTTCCAGTTGTCCCCGTGGCAGAAGCCCAGTCTCCAGGCAGGACAGGAAGGCGAGGAGGTGTCCCCCTGGAGGGAAGAGGAGAGGGGGACGCTGGATCCCATCTTGACTCACCAGGACCAGGGTCCCACCACAGTCCGCTGGAGGAGGAGAGAGAGAAGAGTCAGAGGAGAGAGAGAGAGAGCGAGAGAGCGAGGACCAGGTCATTTAAAACTCAGGGTCCTGACTTTAGATCTGTGTGTGAGACTCACGTCGCTGGTGACAGTGAAGGCAGACGATCTGTCTCAGAGGGACGGTCAGAGCGTAGTCCCAGTAAATACTGAACACACAGAGAGGACAGGGACAGACACACACACACACACATACACACACACACAGACAGAGACAGAAACAGAGGGAGACACACAAGCAGACACTGAGTAAACTTATAGTTTAGTTCAGTGACTTGGGTGTGTGTGTGTGTGTGTGTGTGTGTACCTTTTCTCCAGGTCACAGTCTCCCAGAGTGCCGTTGATGAGTTGGTTCGGGGTCCACTTCAGAGTGAGGTTCTCTGCAGCCTGATGCAGCGACAGGTATCCTCTCAGCACCTCCATCTCCTTCTTCTACACAACAATACATTACGTTTATACACTGGTCTCTCTCTGGTCTCACTCTAGTCTCTTTTTGGTCTCTCTCTGGTCTCTCTGTGGTCTCTCTCTGGTCTCTCTCTGGTCTCTCTCTCTGGTGTCTCTGTGGTCTCTCTCTGGTCTCTCACCGGTTGTACCAGGACATTGTTCTTGCCGTAGAGCAGGTGGGTCCTTGAGTTCTGGTGCAGAGATTCCACATAGTCTCGAGCCGAAGCAGCGAAGCGATCCTCAGACATACTCCCACTGGACTGACGCTTCCGGATCTGAAACACAAGAACAACTATAGGACTAGGACCAGGACCAGGACCAGGACCAGGACCAGGACCTCCCCTCCTCTCTCACCCCGAGTGCTGGTCTTCTCCCTGGGGTGGTCTCTTGGCTCCGGTGGGCCCCGTGGATCCGGTGTCTTTGAACCAGTTCATTAGCGGAAGGATCAGTCCAGAAGTGATCAGAGGTTTTTAGTTTGGTGTACTCCAGCGCACATGGTCCCACTGAAAACATGGTACTGTGAGACCAGAGAGAGACCAGAGAGAGACCAGAGAGAGACCAGAGAGAGACCAGAGAGAGACCAGAGAGAGGTGGTGACATCACTCACCCAACAGAGCTGCCAGGATTGGTCCATACACTGGGTCGTGCATCAGAGCCTCTTTCTCATAATATTTACTGCAACAACCACAGAACAGTTTGAACCAGAGGAAAACTCACATGTGTTCACTGTAGAAGAGACCCGAGACAGGGAGGGAGGCTAAGCAGGGTAGGATGTGGTCAGTGCTGTGATGGGAAACTTCAGTGTGTGTGTCTCTGTGTCTCGGACCTAGAGTTGACCATGATGTGCTGGATCACCTTGTCTCTCTGTGTCTCTGTTTCTATCTGTCTCTGTGTGTGTCTCTGTCTCAGTCTCGCTATGTCGCAGTGCCTCACTGTCTCTGTGTCTCAGAGTCTCAGTGTCTCATTATCTGTGTCTCAGTGTCTCATTATCTGTGTCTCAGTGTCTCATTATCTGCGTCTCAGTGTCTCATTATCTGTGTCTCAGTGTCTCATTATCTGTCTCTCAGTGTCTCATTATCTGTGTCTCAGTGTCTCATTATCTGTGTCTCAGTGTCTCATTATCTGTGTCTCTGTGTCTCATTATCTGTGTCTCTGTGTCTGTGTCCCAGTGTCTCATTATCTGTGTCTCTGTGTCTCTGTGTCTCTGTGTCTCTGCGTCTCTGCGTCTCTGTGTCTCTGCGTCTCTGCGTCTCTGTGTCTCTGCATCTCAGCGTCTCAGCGTCTCTGCGTCTCTGCCTCTCGGTGTCTCAGTGTATCAGTGTCTCTGTCTCTGTGTCTCTGACCTGGAGTTGTCCACGATGTGCTGAATGACTTTGTCCAGAACCTTCTCGAACAGAGCGGTCCTGACCCAGATGTGGCGAACAGCCTGAGGAGACAGAGGCTGAGGAGACCGGCAGGAGGAGGAGGAGGTCTGCCGCCGCAAAGGATCATGGGATGAGGAGACGCTCTGGCTCCGTCTGAGGAGGGGGAGAGGAGGAGAGGGGGAGAGGGGAGGAGGAGGAGGAGGAGAAGTGGAGATGAAGAAGGCAAAGTCAAGTCATCTTGCACCTTATAGCCCTTAAGCCATAGACTGTACAAAGATGGACAATGCTCTGGTCTCTCTCTCTGGTCTCTCTCTCTGGTCTCTCCCTGGTCTCTCCCTGGTCTCTCCCTGGTCTCTCCCTGGTCTCTCCCTGGTCTCTCTCTGGTCTCTCTCTGATCTGTTTGAAATCTCTCGTATTGGTTCCTGATGGGAAAATGCCTCATCCTGTTTATACTCTCTCTCTCTCTCTCTCTCTCTCTCTCTCTCTCTCTCTCTCTCTCTCCTCTCTTCCTCACCCCCCTCCTCCCTCTTGTGTCTCAGTCACGATGTGGCGGTGTTCGACCACGACACTCACAGCTTTGTCAATACACATCATCACAAACTCAACCAGCTCAGAACGAGAAAGAGAGCTGTAGTAGCAGTAGTAGTAGTAGTAGTAGTAATAGTAGCAGTAGCAGTAATAGTAGCAGTAGTATTAGTAGCAGCAGTAGTAGTTGAAGTAGTAGTAGTAGCACCAGTAGTAGTAGTTGTAGTAGCAGTAGCAGAAGTAGTAGTAATTGTTGTTGTAGTAGTAGTACTAGTAGTAGTAATTGTAGTAGTAGTAGTAGTAGTAGTAGTAGTATTTGTAGTAGTAATGGTAGTAGTAGTAGCAGTAGCAGAAGTAGTAGTAATTGTAGTAGTAGTAGTAATTGTAGTAGTAGTAATTGTAGTAGTAGTAGCAGTGGTGGCAGTGGTGGCAGTGGTGGCAGTAGTATTCTCAGTAATGACCAGTGTTTGTCTGTTTTTCCCATGATGCAGTGTGGTGGTTCCTCATCAGTCGCTGTGGTAACCACAGTAACGAGAGGAAGAGAGGGAGGGGCTGAGGAGGCTCTACGATCATTGTGGTCTGCTGCTGCAGCATCACAGAGAGGAAAGAAGCTGGAACATCAGGATGACCAGCTCTGTCCTGGACACAGTCCTGGGGGACATTGGGGAACAGAAGGGTTCCTGGACAAACATCTGTGTGGACCATGACTGTCGCCCCCTGCAGGACACGCTACTCTGAGAGCTGCTGCAGTGACAAACTGATCCACCCACACTTTGTGAAGGAGAGGTTCTGCAGTCCTTTTTTCCTGTTGCTGCAAGTCTGTACAATGAGAACTGCTGAGTCTGAACATGTCTCATCTGTAATAAATACTGCCATTTCAGATTGTCACTGAATCTCCTCATCATCCTGCCGGTTATACACAGTATAAATATAATTTAATAATGCAGTGCATCGTTTTCATATAGCGCTTTTCTGGACGCTCAAAAACATAATTATTCATTCTCTCCAAACACAGTGGTGATAAACTACTACAGTAGCCGCAGCCGCCCTGTGGATGCCTCACTTCTGTAAGGCATCCACAGGACAACCAGTCTTTGCCCCTCCCACCACCACCAACCATTCACACACACACCGGACTGATTCTAATGTGGGTGAAGTGTCTAGCCTGCATAGCTTCAGGCTCTGGATATTGCATACAGTTTGGCCAAAAAATTATGTGCACTAGTTGGACTCTCTCTGGTCTCTCTTTGGTCTCTCTCTCTGGTCTTTCTCTGAAGTCTCTCTGAAGTCTCTCTGGTCTCTGTCTGGTCTCTCTCCGCTCTCTCGGGTCTAGTCTTTCTCTGGTCTCTCTCTGGTCTCTCTCTGGTCTCTCTCTGGTCTCTCTCGGCTCTCTCGGCTCTTTCGGGTAGTCTTTCTCTGGTCTCTCTCTGGTCTCTTTCTGGTCTACCTCTGGTCTTTCTCTGGTCTCTCTATCTCTCTGGGGTCTCTCTCTCTCTCTCTCTCTCACTCTCTCTCTCTCTCTCTCTCTCTCTCTCTGGCCTCTCTGGTCTTTGGTATCTCACCTGGTTATCTCCGTCTGCTGGTTCAGTTGTTCTTGAACTTTCCGGCAGATTTCCGCTGCGACATCGTAAACTTTCCCGACTTTAGTGAAGAGAGCTGCGGTTTTATCACTGCGCAGGAAACCAGCCGCACGCCGCTTCAGCAGGTGAGCAAGACACGCCTCTATGGCAGCTGGGGATAGAACCACAGGTTAGAGACCAGAGAAACCAGAGACCAGGACCAGAGAGACCAGCGAAACCAGGACTAGAGAGTCCAGGAGACCAGGCCCAGAGACATCAGAGATAGACTACAGAGAGAGACTCTGGCCAAGTGCTGGTTAAACAGGACCAGTGGAAACACTCCCACTCCCGCAGGGTAGGGTAGAGTAGAGTAGAGTAGGGTAGGGCAGAGTAGAGTAGGGTAGGGTAGAGTAGGGTAGAGTAGAGTAGAGTAGAGTAGGGTAGAGTAGAGTAGGGCAGGGTAGAGTAGAGTAAAGTAGAGTAGGGTAGGGTAGAGTAGGGTAGAGTAGAGTAGGGTAGAGTAGAGTAGGGCAGGGTAGGGATGAGTAGAGTAGAGTAGAGTAGAGTAGAGCAGAGTAGAGTAGAGTAGGGTAGAGTAGGGTAGGGTAGAGTATGGGTAGAGTATGGGTAGGGTAAGGTAAAGTAGAGTAGGGTAAGGTAGAGTAGAGTAGGGTAGGGTAGAGTAGGGTAGTGTAGAGTGGGGTAGGGTAGGGTAGAGAAGGGTAGAGAAGAGTAGCGTAGAGTAGAGTAGAGTAGAAAAGAGTAGAGTAGAGTAGAGTTGGGTAGGGTAAAGTAGAGTAGAGTAGAGTAGAGTAGGGAAAAGTAGAGCTGAGTAGAGTAGAGTAGATTAGAGAAGAGTAGAGAAGAATAGAGTAGAGTAGGGTTGGGTACGGTAGAGTAGGGCAGGGTAGAGTAGAGTAGAGTAGAGTAGGGTAGATTAGAGTAGAGTAGGGTAGGGTAGGGTAGGGTAGAGTAGAGTAGAGTAGAGTAGAGTAAAGTAGAGTAGGGTAAGGTAGAGTAGGGAAGAGTAGAGTAGAGTAGAGTAGAGTAGATTAGGGTAGGGTAGAGTAGAGTGGAGTAGAGTAGGGTAGGGTATGGGTAGGGTAAGAAAAAGTAGAGTAGGGTAGGGTAGAGTAGAGTAGGGTAGTGTAGAGTAGGGTAGGGTAAGGTAGAGTAGAGTAGGGTAGTGCAGAGTAGGGTAGGGTAGGGTAGAGTAGTGTAGACTAGGGTAGACTAGGGTAGAGTAGAGTAGTGTAGAGTAGAGTAGAGCTGGGTAGGGTAGAATAGAGTAGAGTAGAGAAGGGAAAAGTAGAGCTGAGTAGAGTAGAGTAGCGTATAATAGAGTAGGGTAGAGTAGCGTAGAGTAGAGTAGAGAAGAGTAGAGTAGAGTAGAGTAGTTGGGTAGGGTAGAGTAGAGTAGAGTAGAGTAGGGAAAAGTAGAGCTGAGTAGAGTAGAGTAGATTAGAGAAGAGTAGAGTAGAGTAGAATAGAGTAGGGTAGCGTAGAGTAGAGTAGAGTAGAGTAGAGAAGAGTAGAGTAGAGTAGGGTTGGGTAGGGTAGAGTAGGGTAGGGTAGGGTAGAGTAGTGTAGAGTAGGGTCGGCTAGGGTAGAGTAGAGTAGAGTAGAGTAGTGTAGAGTAGAGTAGAGTAGAGTAAAGAAGAGTAGAATAGAGTAGGGTAGCGTAGAGTAGGGTTGGGTAGAGTAGAGTAGAGTAGGGTTGGGTAGAGTAGAGTAGAGTAGGGTTGGGTAGAGTAGAGTAGAGTAGGGTTGGGTAGAGTAGAGTAGAGTAGGGTAGGGTAGAGTAGAGTAGAGTAGTGTAGAGTAGGGTAGAGTAGGGTAGGGTATTTGTATTTGTATTTATTTTGATCTCCATTAGCTGTTCAACACAGCTATTCTTCCTGGAGTCAGGCAAAGTGCATTAACAAAAATACATGACAATAATTATACTAAAATAAAAACAAAAATGATACAAATGATGACAAAGGGTCACACACACACACACACACACACACACAAGACCCAGACCCAATTTCAGTTGTCAATGGTAGTTAGAGAGATTACAGCACAGTTGTAATATCACATGTTTATACTAATTTGTCAATAGATGTCTTTTTAAAAGGATTTTAAATTGGTATTTAATGTTTGCAGTAATAATAATGTCATTTAGGAGATGATTCCAGGCAAACATTGACCTGTACATTACAGTTGCTTTTACAGAATTTGTTTTTACTTTGGGTAAGTTGAATCTGCCTTCTGTGGCGTGTCGGGTTTCATAGTTGTGCTCACCAGAACGAAAACAGAGCTCTTGATAAAGCACATTTGGAGTTTTGTTCTCAATAATATATCTTGTGTAATTGAGTAACGATGCCTCAAATCTCTCTTTCACCATTAACCAAGACAAACATGAATACATCCACTTTACATTTAGTAAGGTAGGGTAGTGTAGAGTAGGGTAGGCTAGGGTAGAGTAGAGTAGAGTAGAGTAGTGTAGAGTAGAGTAGAGTAGAGTAGAGTAGAGTAGAGTAGAGTAGAGTAGAGTAGAGTTGGGTATAGTAGAGTAGAATAGAGTAGGGTAGAGTAGCGTAGAGAAGAGTAGAGTAGAGTAGAGTAGGGTTGGGTAGAGTAGAGGAGAGTAGAGTAGAGTAGAGTTGGGTAGGGTAGAGTAGAGTAGAGTAGAGTAGAGTAGAGTAGAGTTGGGTATAGTAGAGTAGAGTTGGGTAGGGTAGAGTAGAGTAGAGTTGGGTATAGTAGAGTAGAATAGAGTAGGGTAGAGTAGCGTAGAGAAGAGTAGAGTAGAGTAGAGTAGGGTTGGGTAGAGTAGAGTAGAGTAGAGTAGAGTTGGGTAGGGTAGAGTAGAGTAGAATAGAGTAGGGTAGAATACCGTAGAGTAGAGTAGAGAAGAGTAGAGTAGGGTTGGGTAGGGTAGAGTAGAGTAGAGTAGGGAAAAGTAGAGCTGAGTAGAGTAGAATAGAGTAGGGTAGAGTAGCTTAGTAGAGTAGCTCAGTGGAGTAGGGTTGAGTAGGGTAGAGTAGAGTGAGCTGCTTTCCTTATGAACCTGTCTCAGATCATTACGCTCCTTGTAAATAGAATGTGGCATACAAACACACTCGCCTCCTTCCTTCAGTTCGTCTGTGGAGCGTGGAGATTACATAAAGTGCACAGAGGAACAAAGCCAATTATCTCAGCATTACAGCCGTTACCGTGGAAACAGCCTGCGTGGGGCTCTCCCCAGACGCTTCCTCCACCTCTCTGCTCCTCATCCTAGTTATTTTAGACTTTCTATTTTTAAACTGCTTCCATTGTTCAAACTCAGAGCATTCAACGAGTTTGGGAACAGAGCGAGGAGACAGAAGGGGCGTGGGGAGGACCCTGATGTTAGAGTGAGAGAATAGAGGAGAGAGAGAAGAGAGGAGAGACAGAGAGGAGAGAGAGAAGAGAGAGGAGAGAGAGAAGAGAGGAGAGACAGAGAGGAGAGAGAGAAGAGAGTAGAGAGAAGAGAGGAGACGAGAGAGAAGAGAGGAGACGAGAGAGAAGAGAGAGAGGAGAGAGAGAAGAGAGTAGAGAGAAGAGAGGAGACGAGAGAGAAGAGAGAGGAGAGAGAGGAGAGAGAAGAGGGCGAGGGAAGAGAGGAAAGAGGGGAGAGAAAGGAGAGGTGAGGGAGAGGGGCAGGGCAGATGAGAGATCAGAGAGGAGAGAGGAGAGTGTTTCAGGCCTCATTAAAGCCAGAATCTCTAACATTCTAAAGCTAACGTGCTAAAGCTAACACATTCTCTATGTTGTTAGCAGAGAACGTTTCCCACAAGAAGCAGATCCTAAAAATACTGCTTTAAATGAAGCTGCAGGTGTTATTTCCAGCTGCAGCTGTGACTCACAGGAGAATCAACCATTCACAAAAACACTGCACCAGATCCTTCTGGTCTCGCTCTCTAGTCTCTCTTTCTGGGTTCTCTCTCTGGTCTCTCTCTGGCCTCTCTCTCTCTAGTCTCTCTCTGGTCTCTCTCTCTCTGGCCTCTCTCTCTGGTCTCTCTCGCTCAGGTCTTTCTCTCTGGTCTCTCTCTCTGGCCTCTCTCTCTCTGGTCTCTCTCGCTCAGGTCTTTCTCTCTGGTCTCTCTCTCTGGCCTCTCTCTCTCTGGTCTCTCTCTCTCAGGTCTCTCTCTCTGGTATCTCTCTCTGGTCTCTCTCTCTCTGTCCTCTCTCTCTGGTCTCTCTCTCTCTGGTATCTCTCTCTGGTCTCTCTCTCTCTGTCCTCTCTCTCTGGTCTCTCTCTCTCTGGTCCATCTCTGGTCCATCTCTGGTCTCTGGACTCTGGACCTGGTCTTAGCCTCGTATGGATCCACGGCCGGTTCTCACGGCTCTGGGGCTATTTTTGTGAGAGGCGTAGGAGTCAGGGGGGAGGGGGTGAGGAGTGAGGGGGGGGGGGGTGATGAGGGAAGGGGTGAGGGGCATCTGCGGCCTCCTCAGCGTCGCATCACTTCCAGTGTATTAGGCAAATATGAAGCTACAGCTGTGGTCTCTGACCGCTGCATTAGCAACATGTACTGAACCTAATACTGTCTGAGGGATGCGTCTGGGGAGGGGGAGGTCTGAGGGAGAGGGAGGTCTAAGGGAGGGGGAGGTCAGAGGGAGGGGGAAGTCGGAGGTAGGTTTGAGAGAGGGAGAGGACTGAGGGAGGGGGAAGTCTGAGGGAGGGGGCTGATTTGCATCCGTTGTCCCACAGTCTCAAAAACTGCAGCAACCATAGGAAACCGGCAGTAATAGTAGCAGTAGTAGTAGTAGCAGTAGTAGTAGTAGTAGTAGCAGTAGTAGCAGTAGCAGCAGTAGTAGTAGTAGCAGTAGTAGTAGTAGTAGTAGCAGTAGTAGTAGTAGCAGTAGTAGTAGTAGTAGCAGTAATAGTAGCAGTAGTAGTAGCAGTAGAAGTAGTAGTAGCAGTAGTAGTAGTAGCAGTAGTAGTAGCAGTATTAGTAGTTGTAGTAGTAGCAGTAGTAGTAGTAGTATTAGTAGTTGTAGTAGTAGCAGTAGTAGTAGTAGTATCTGGCTGTGGGTTACTTGTTGTGGGTCAAATCAATATCTGACCAATCAGGATCCTTCTGTCCCAGGAGGCATTGCTGCCTCAAACCTGGGTCCTGATTGGCTCTCTGGTTGTTATGTGGTTGTTATGAGAGGTTCCAGACGTCACTATGACACGCTCTGGCCCTGACCCTGGACGCAGCAGAAGCAGCGGTCAGCAAGTTTCTCACACCAGTGACCTCACCGCCGATGCTGCGTTCTGATTTCAACTTTACGTCAGAAAAGGTCAGAGTTTTTGAGAGACAAAAAAGACTGAATGGTAACACAATACTGTATGTTTGTAGTAGTAATAGTTTCAGTAGTACTAGGAGTAGAAGTAGTAGAAGTAGCGGTAGAAGTAGTAGTAGCAGTAGCATTAGTAGTAATAGTATTAATAGTTTCAGTTGTACTCGGAGTAGTAGTAGCAGAAGTAGCTGTAGTAGACTGAACTGGTTAGCAGTACTTCTAAGTGAAACTGTTCTTGTGGAGACAGAGGGCAAGCTACTGTCACTCTGTCTGGAGTTCATCAGAAGAATTAAGAATTAGCAGCGCGGCTAATTGGTCGTTAGTGCCTCTCGTTAGTACTGAAGTGACATCATTAAAAGCGGAGAACACAGAGAGAACGCAGAGAACTCAGAGAGACCACAGAGAGAACACAGAGAGACCACAGAGAACACAGAGAGAACACAGAGAGACCACAGAGTACACAGAGAGAACACAGAGAGACCACAGAGAACACAGAGAGAACACAGAGAGAACACAGAGAGACCACAGAGAACACAGAGAGAACACAGAGAGAACCCAGAGAGAACATAGAGAGAATACAGATAGAACACAGAGAACACAGAGAGAACACAGAGAGAACCCAGAGAGAACATAGAGAGAATACAGATAGAACACAGAGAACACAGAGAGAACACAGAGAGACCACAGAGAGAACACAGAGAGAACCCAGAGAGAACACAGAGAGAACACAGAGAGACCACAGAGAGAACACAGAGAGAACACAGAGAGAACACAGAGAGACCACAGAGAGAACACAGAGAGAACACAGCGAGACCACAGAGAACTCAGAGAGACCACAGAGAACATAGAGAGACCACAGAAAGACCACAGAGAACACAGAGAGAACACAGAGAGACCACAGAGAACACAGAGAGAACACAGAGAGAACACAGAGAGAACACAGAGAGACCACAGAAAGACCACAGAGAACACAGAGAGAACACAGAGAGAACACAGAGAGAACACAGAGAGAACACAGAGAGACCACAGAAAGACCACAGAGAGCACAGAGAGAACACAGAGAGAACGCAGAGAACTCAGAGAGACCACAGAGAGAACACAGAGAGACCACAGAGAACACAGAGAGACCACAGAGTACACAGAGAGAACACAGAGAGACCACAGAGAGAACACAGAGAGACCACAGAGAGAACACAGAGAGAACACAGAGAACACAGAGAGAACACAGAGAGAACACAGAGAGAACACAGAGAGACCACAGAGAACACAGAGAGAACCCAGAGAGAACACAGAGAGAATACAGAGAGACCATAGAGAACACAGAGAGAACACAGAGAGAACACAGAGAGACCACAGAAAGACCACAGAGAGAACACAGAGAGACCACAGAAAGACCACAGAGAACACAGAGAGAACACAGAGAGACCACAGAGACCACAGAGAACATAGAGAGACCACAGAAAGACCACAGAGAACACAGAGAGAACACAGAGAGACCACAGAGAACACAGAGAGAACACAGAGAGAACACAGAGAGAACACAGAGAGAACACAGAGAGACCACAGAAAGACCACAGAGAACACAGAGAGAACACAGAGAGAACACAGAGAGAACACAGAGAGACCACAGAAAGACCACAGAGAGCACAGAGAGAACACAGAGAGAACGCAGAGAGAACGCAGAGAACTCAGAGAGACCACAGAGAGAACACAGAGAGACCACAGAGAACACAGAGAGACCACAGAGAGACCACAGAGTACACAGAGAGAACACAGAGAGACCACAGAGAGAACACAGAGAGAACACAGAGAGACCACAGAGAGAACACAGAGAGAACACAGAGAACACAGAGAGAACACAGAGAGAACACAGAGAGAACACAGAGAGACCACAGAGAACACAGAGAGAACCCAGAGAGAACACAGAGAGAATACAGAGAGACCATAGAGAACACAGAGAGAACACAGAGAGAACACAGAGAGAACACAGAGAGACCACAGAAAGACCACAGAGAACACAGAGAGAACACAGAGAGACCACAGAGACCACAGAGAACTCAGAGAGACCACAGAGAGAACACAGTAGAACACAGAGAACTCAGAGAGAACACAGAGAACACAGAGAGAACACAGAGAGACCACAGAAAGACCACAGAGAACACAGAGAGAACACAGAGAGACCACAGAGAACTCAGAGAGAACACAGAGAGAACACAGAGAGAACACAGAGAGAACACAGAAAGACCACAGAGAACACAAAGAGAACACAGAGAGACCACAGAGAGAACACAGTAGAACACAGAGAACTCAGAGAGAACACAGAGAACACAGAGAGACCACAGAGAGAACACAGTAGAACACAGAGAACACAGATATAGCAGCAGTGATATTGTAGTAACAGTAGTAGTAGTATTGCAGTACTGCAGTACTCACAGCAGAGGGCGATGATGTGGCTGCTGTCCTCATGAACAAACTTCTTGGTCACAGATTCCTCCATGATCTGTTTCACCTGGAAAACACCACACTCTGTAAAGAATTTTCTTGTGGAAAAACGGTAAAAAGCTGGCAAATATGGTTCCAGGGATTTACCGTTTTCTCAACATAGCATTACCGTTGCTAATTTTAACAGTTAAAGACTGTCTCACTGAGTCACATTATGTCTTTGTGATTTCAGGATTTATCTGTACGTTCCTGTTCATTCACATACACCAAAAACAGCATTATGTTCATTTGTATTATTACACCATGTGACTGTTTCTGTTTCTAATTAGTTTCACTGAACAAAAAACTACACAGTTTAATTTTGTTTTCTTTCAATGAACACAACTTTTCAATCTTCAGTTTATGCAAGAAAATAGTAATACAATCTTTACTTTTATAACATTGCAAAAGCATCATTTTAACAAAATCAGGAGTGTACACCTCTTACACTCATGGTTGTTTGTTAGCAAAAATGTTATGTTAAATTACGTGAATCACATTGTGATTTTATGGTATTGTAACGTTTTTTGTAATCACATTTTAATTGTGGTAATAAAACGCCACTGGATGTTTTTTAACCAATTTATGCTTGAATTTGCATGTTTGAATTGTTTCAAAATAACATTTGTTTAATGTGGAAATTTCATTGTAATTTTACAGAAATTTGTTTGTGCAGTCTCAGTCCTGGATCCACAGCCTCAGTCCTGGGTCTACAGCCTCAGTCCTGGATCTACAGCCTCAGTCCTAGGTCTACAGCCTCAGTCCTGGGTCTACAGCCGCAGTCCTGGATCTACAGCCTCAGTCCTGGATCTACAGTCTCAGTCCTGGATCCACAGCCTCAGTCCTGGGTCTACAGTCTCAGTCCTGGATCTACAGTCTCAGTCCTGGATCTACAGCCTCAGTCCTGGGTCTACAGTCTCAGTCCTGGATCTACAGCCTCAGTCCTGGGTCTACAGTCTCAGTCCTGGATCTACAGCCTCAGTCCTGGATCTACAGCCTCAGTCCTGGATCTACAGTCTCAGTCCTGGATCCACAGCCTCAGTCCTGGGTCTACAGTCTCAGTCCTGGGTCTACAGTCTCAGTCCTGGATCTACAGTCTCAGTCCTGGATCTACAGCCTCAGTCCTGGGTCTACAGTCTCAGTCCTGGGTCTACAGCCTCAGTCTTCGGTCTACAGCCTCAGTCCTGGATCTACAGTCTCAGTCCTGGATCTACAGTCTCAGTCCTGGATCTACAGTCTCAGTCCTGGGTCTACAGCCTCAGTCCTTGGTCTACAGTCTCAGTCCTGGATCTACAGTCTCAGTCCTGGGTCTACAGCCTCAGTCCTGGATCCACAGCCTCAGTCCTGGATCCACAGCCTCAGTCCTGGGTCAACAGTCTCAGTCCTGGGTCTACAGTCTCAGTCCTCGGTCTATAGTCTCAGTCCTGGATCTACAGTCTCAGTCCTGGATCTGCAGCCTCAGTCCTGGATCTACAGTCTCAGTCCTGGATCTACAGCCTCAGTCCTGGGTCTACAGCCTCAGTCCTGGATCTACAGCTTCAGTCCTGGTTTTTGAGGGTCTCTCAGCACAGGAGATGATCCTCTGGACCAAAGACTTTATTGTGTATTGTGTTTTATAATCTGCTAATGGCAAATGTTTTATTCCTGTTTTATTCCTGCTTTAGTCCTGTTTTAGACCTGCTATAGACCTGCTTTAGACCTGCTTTAGTCCTGCTTCAGCCCTGTTTTAGTCCTGCTTTTGACCTGCTTCAGTCCTGCTTTAGTCCTAGTTTAGACCTGTTTTAGTCCTGTTTTAGACCTGCTTTAAACCTGTTTTAGACCTGCTTTAGACCTGTTTTAGGCCCATTTTAGTCCTGCTTTAGACCTGCTTTAGTCCTGCTTTAGACCCTCTCTCTCTTGCTCCTCTATGATGTGATTTCACGTCAGGTGGAGCTGCTGTTGCCATGACTACGGCTGCAGAGGCCTTAAAGAGACAGACACCAGGACCAGGGACCAGGGACCAGGACTGAGGTGGATATCTGGTTCAGGTCGGACCAGAATTTAGCAAATGTTCAGTAAGGTAAGTCTCAGGGAAGACAAAAAATCTCAGACTGTCAGTCAAGCTGCAGATGGAGTCAGTTTGCTGGAGAAGTATGGTAACTTCAGCACTATCATCTCCTCCTTCCTACTTTACCTGTTTAGCATTATTAGGATTTTGATTGCAGTCTGTTCATTGCTATTCACCCGTTGTCCCATTCAACATTTATGGACATTTATCAACATTCATGGACATTGGTCTCTCCATATGGACTAATACCTTTGTGTTCTATATTTCTTGTATTTTTAACTGTTTGATTCTCTGATCTGTGGTGGCGATTTAAACGCTTTAGTTAAATCCTCTAAGATAACGACTGTTGTGAGTTTGGGCTATACAAGAATAAAATGAATTGAATTGAATAGACTGGGATAAGAAAGGACAAAAACACACACTGGGACTCAGTCCTGGATCTACAGCAGTGGTTTCACCCGGCCCACGGGCCATGTGCAGCCCGTTAAAGGGTATTCTGTGGCCCCTAGTGGACGAAGTCAGTGCATAGATCTGTTTGCTCTGATGTTCGTATATGTTGCACACACACAAATGTGCAAAGATAGGGCCTCAGTCCTGGATTTACAGCCTGTCGTCTAGTCTCTCTCTCTAGTCTCTCTCTCTGGTCTCTCTCTCTGGTCTATACTAGTAATAAACAGTTTTATTCTGACGTGTCTTCAGTTTAAATCTGACAAAACGGAAAAGGTGTTAAATGTGAGTTTGTGGCAATGACAGCGAAGCCACGTCCACTGAGGAAAGGTCATGATAGAAATAATATACGCCTCATTCACACTGAGCAAAAACACAGTTTCAAACCACAGACTATATACAGATGGACAAAGCTAACACAGACTGTATACAGATGGACAATGCTAATATAGACTATATACCAGTGGGGGCGGGTCCCGGCTCAAAAGTGGCCAAAATGACGTGCGCTGACATGCTTGCAATACCACCCCGGGCCGATGGGGGTGGACCCAGAAGAAGAATTAGCCAATGCTAACATATAGCATCGGCAGACGTCTCGAAAACGTCTTTACAGGATGGTCCAAAAGTTGGCTCTTGGCCCAAAGCTCCGTTCCACATGTGTGTCAATGCTGAGGGGGGTGAATTTCTTTGGACCACTCTAGTTTACTCGCTGTGAATTTTTTAAGTCACTCGTTTAAATGAATGGGGCTCGTGCCGGCTGACGCATGCCCAGATGCTTTTTTTCACATTTTCCAGCCCCCGCGGCCATTTTTAATCGCTCCATGAAAGCCCAATTTTTGGCCCATTAGTTGGACAGCAGTCATCAGCGGACTCCCACTGATGACTGCTGTCGTTGTGTCCTTGGGCAAGACACTTAACCCCACTTTGCCCAAAGCCCCCACTGAAAGATCAAGGCTATGCTCACAGTCAGAGAGCAGCCGTCCTCCTGTGGACTCACCACCTGCAGAGGGTCAGTGAGGGGCTGGTGCTATGAGACTTGGGTGGCATCTCTGATTGCCACCCCCCTGACCCAGAAATGGATTAAAGGGTAGAAGATGGATGGATGGATGGATAGTTGGAACGTCGGAGATAGGCGTGACTACGTCCGTTAATATATATAGTCTATGGTATACAGATGGACAATGCTATGTGGTGATGTCACACTCAGTCAGTCCATTCAGTCTTTGGTTTAAACCCAAACAGAGACAGGCTTCTGTGTCAAGACGACCAGCCTCGTGATATCACGTTTATGCCGAGAGTGTGAACGAGGTGATTCCCAACCCGGGGAACGCAGACAGGAGTGGTACATAGACAGATAAGAGTCATATGGGCGACAATGGCAGGTCTCTCTCCCTGGTCACTCTGGTCTCTCTCTGGTCTCTCTGGTCACCCTGGTCTCTCCCTGGTCACTCTCTCTGGTCCCTCTCTGGACACTCTCTTTCTGACATCTGTCAGACACCAGAGAACGCTGATTGGCTGGTTCTCATCAGATGGAGACAGCAGGTTGTGATTCATTCACAACATTCTTTGTGCATCACAAACATGTGATGTGTGTGTGTGTGTGTTTATTTGTAAATCTGTCTGACGCTAAAGTCCCTGCGCTTTAACCACAGCAGCGCGCGGCCGTAAGGAGGATGGAGCAGAAGTTACAGACAGCAGCTTTAATCATCACTTGTGGCTGATGACACGTCGCTGGTTTCATTCAAAAAGCAACATCCACACACCATGTTACATGATTGTGAAATGAGCGAATGCGGCTGTTTTGTCCGTGTGGCCTCACCTCTCGCTTCACGTTCCACAGAAGCTTCTCCTTGTGTTCCTCCTCCGCGGAGCTGTCCATGCTGGCGGCCGCTGAGGGGGCTCCACAGGCCGGCCTCAGGGGCCTCCGCTCCGGTACCTCAGATCCGGTACCGGGCTCTGGAGCGGCTCGTGCAGGGAGGCTCGCGGACAGAAGGGAGACGCGGTGACAGCTGACGTACGAGTGTGTGTGTGTGCGTGCGTGCAGAGGGTGACGTCAGAGGGAGGGAGGAGAGCGACAGGGGCGCAGGTAGAGGGAGGAAGGGGACTTAAGGGGGACTCAGACTGAGACACCAGAAATATGTGGTTTATTTCTCTCTGGTCTGTCTCTCTAGTCTCTCTCTGTGGTGTCTCTCTAGTCCCTCGCTGCTCTCTCCCTGGTATCTCTCTCTGGTTTCTCTATATTTCTAATTCTACTGATTGTGGCGCCCTCATGTGGACTAACGCTGAATGTAGATCATTCTGATAAATGTGTCATGCACGTACAGTACATAGACAGAGCTATATTAAAGTGAGATCTTGAGAAGAGTTTTTCTGAGCTGGGGACTGGTCCAAAGTCTGGGGTTGTCTCTGCAGCTGAAGCGGTGAGAGAGCAGAGACCAGCTTCACTTTCTGTTATTGTAGAAACCCATGAGAACAGTTTAGTTAGCGTTTAACCAGGGTCACGTGGTTTAAACTCCTTCAGTAAACACACAAGTGCAGGTCTAAAGCAGGACTAAAGCAGTACTAAAGCAGGTCTAAAGCAGGACTAAAGCAGGACTAAAGCAGGTCTACAGCAGGACTAAAGCAGCACTAAAGCAGGACTAAAGAATAGTTAAACATAATTCTAGAGACAAATACACATGGTTCTTAGATGTAAAAGTTAACGTCAGAGTCTTGGACCAGACTGCAGCAGCACGGTACGGACCGGACCCAGTGAAGGTTTTTTATTTGACCTGGATAGTAACCAGTGAGTCCCACAGACATTTACAATATTCTAAATCCAAATGTATATATTTATTTAAATTATGTACAATAATATTTACATTTTAAATAGTACAAACACAGGAGCACGAGACCCGAATCATCACAAATACAGTACATTTATTATAATCCTGGACCTGGTCTTCTGTTAGGTGACTTAAAAACTCTAAGTTGTCCTAAAACAGGTCTAAAGCAGGTCTAAAGCAGGACTAAAGCAGGTCTAGAGCAAGTCTAGAGCAGAGCCAGTCCTGGTCCTCCTCCCTCCTCCTCCTCGCTCTGGCAGCTGTGGTGGTAGCGCCTCCTGGTGGCCTCCAGCAGGTGTTGATCCGGCAGCGTCTCAAACAGAAGGGTGTTCAGAGTCTCCTCGTAAAGACGGGCTTCAGGGAATTCTACCTGTGGAGAGAGACGGGTGAGAGAGGCCTATACAACAGACCCCTGAGGAGAGAGAGGCCAAACTACAGACCCCTGAGGAGAGAGGCCCAAACTACAGACCTGAGGAGAGAGGCCCAAACTACAGACCTGAGGAGAGAGGCCCAAACTACACCCCCTGAGGAGAGAGAGGCCTAAACTACAGACTACTGAGGAGAGAGAGGAGTGAGATGCCCAAACTACAGACTCCCAGACACAGATAGGTGAGAGAGGCCTAAACTACAGACTCAGACATAGGTCAAACTGTTTCTACTAAAGATCTGCAGTGACAGAGGAACCTGCTATCTGTGTAATGCTCACTTCTCCTTTAGAACATGAGGAAAACTGGTCTGGGTCCTGGTCTGGGTCCTGGTCTGGGTCCTGGTCTGGGTCCTGGTCTGGGTCCTGGTCTGGGTCCTGGTCTGGGTCCTGGTCTGGATCCTGGTCTGGATCCTGGTCTGGGTCCTGGTCTGGGTCCTGGTCTGGGTCCTGGTCTGGGTCCTGGTCTGGGTCCTGGTCTGGGTCCTGGTCTGGGTCCTGGTCTGGACTTGCCTTAGTGTGCTTCCTGTCGGTGGAGCAGACGATGGAGCAGCAGCACACCTGGCTGATCTGGCGCCCCTGGCAGTAGAAGGACCAGCAGCAGATGTCGTCTCCGATCACGTTCTTCATGAACAGAAGTCTGGAGCCGTAATTCAGAGACAGACGCTCGAACAACTCCATGTTCCTGAGGAGGTTATCATCCGAGGAACTGAGGAGAGACCAGGAGAGACCAGGACTGAACCAGCACTGAACTAGGACTGGACTCGGACTGGACCAGGACTGGACCAGGAATAGCCTGGTCTTACCACACCATCATACTCGTTTCATTTCGTACTAAAGTCTGGATTTGCTTTATTGGGCTCCATTAACAGGTGCGAGGGCTTAACTCCTTTTTCAGATTGAAACAATTGGAGCTGAGTTTCCCGTGACGTATGTAATGCGCTCCAGCGAGTGAGGCATTTAGCATTTAGCCATCTCCTTTGCCTCTAACGAAGCCCGTGGGGAGTAGAGTGACAACATCTTTGCAGCAATGAAACTTGCTAAATATTCCTCTTGCTCCAGCTTCATTGTATTGATATTTGGAGCTGAACCATAACAGATTACTTTACTATCCGATTTGCCGTCATTGCCAAACTACAACCAGCAAATTTGGCGTAAACTCTTGACACTTCCCTGCAACACCCGCCTCCCCCGCTCGCTGAATGGTCAGAGGGGATTCAACCGAGGTAACTACAGCCACTGTGATCAGACCCAGACGTACATGTAGGAAATCGTAATTGACCGGAGATTACGGGTGGCTAAGGCCAGGCTAGACCAGGACTAAACCAGGACTAAACCAGGTCTAAACCAGGTCTAAAGTAGGAGCTATACTAGCTCTCCATACCTTGTGTAGGAGTACTTGTTGTTACTTCGGTTGTACACCAGCTTCACCACTGGCTGAAAACACAAACGCAACATTTAAAGTAAGATGTTACTGTGTGGTTACCATGCGGTTACTGTGGTTGCCGTGTGGTTACTGTGTGGTTACCGTGCGGTTACTGTGGTTGCCGTGTGGTTGTCATGTGGTTACTGTGGATACCGTGTGGTTACCGTGTGGTTACTATGGTTCCTGTGGTTACTGTGGTTCCTATAGTTACCATGTGGTTGTCGTGTGGTTACAGTGTGGTTACTGTGGTTACTGTGGTTACGGTGGTTACGGTGGTTGCTGTGTGGTTACCGTGGTTACCTTGCTGGAGGAGTGGATGAGTGCCTCCTCTTCCTTCCTGGACGTGACCACAGGGATCACACACACAGGAGGCTCCGGCAGAGACTTCTAAAACACATTCAACACAGCTGTGTTTAGCTCCATCCACGCTGAGTCTGAAACATGGTCCACTATAGAATCATGTTGACAAATATATTCACCACCTGATAGATGTTTTATACAAGTCATATCATATATTTAAAGCTGGGGAACGTAACTTCTGTCGAACAGAATGTCTTAAAGTAAAATGTTGTGAACAAACTTTTCGTCTCCTCTCCTTTTTACTTTCATGTCTAGACCTGAACCAAGACCTCGCTCTCTCTGGTCTCTCTCTCTCTGACCTGTAGAGCAGTCTGACAGTGCAGTTCCAGTCCTCTGAGTCCGTAGTACTGGGCCTCTCTGTGGATCTGCTGGATGCTGAGTCTGGACTGAGGCAGAGACACAGTTCCTTCTCTGAGGAAGTCCAGGATTAGAGAGAAGTGCCTCCCACAGCGGTCCACCAGCACCCAGCCTGAACATACACACACACACACTGAGAGAGAGACCAGAGAGGGAGACCAGAGAGGGAGACCAGAGAGGGAGACCAGAGAGGGAGACCAGAGAGAGAGACCAGAGGGAGAGACCAGAGAGGGAGACCAGAGAGGGAGACCAGAGAGGGAGACCAGAGAGACCAGAGAGACCAGAGAGGGAGACCAGAGACCTTCGGGGTCTCACCTTCAGAGTCGACCATCACCTCAGTTTTTCCGCTGAACATGTCGCGGAGACGAGACTCGTGACTCGTCAGGACTCTGAGAGAGCACAGGAACAAGGCCCCGCCCACATTCAGCCGTACGTATGCCCCCCTCACAGCACCCTCTGCTGTCCGACTGGAGGTACTACAGGCCGTCTCACTCACAGCGCCATCTGCTGTCCGACTGGGGGTACTACTGGCAGGCTCCCTCACAGCACCCTCTGCTGTCTGACTGGAGGTACTACAGGCCGGCTCCCTCACAGCGCCCTCTGCTGTCGGACTGCAGGTGCATCTGTTTTGAGGAGAGAGGACCTGGGGATCACACAGACTCGAGATTCAAGATTCCGTTGATTTGCCATTTGCAATAAGACCAGCATCGGAATAACTGGATGTACAAGTCAACAAGTCGTTCCAGAGCAGGTGTTCTCAAAGTTTATCATGGACAGTGATGACAAGAAAAAAGCTGAAGTATGTAACTTTAGAACGCTGTAGAAAAGTCCATGTCCCTAGTTGGCTCTGGTTCCTTAACATGTATGGAGATCAGAGATGGAGACCAGAGAGAGAGACCAGAGAGAGAGAGAACAGAGAGAGGGAGACTAGAGAGAGATACTAGAGATACCAGAGACAAATAAGTCTGTGTCTCTTGTTTTGTCAGTCTTTGTGGGTCTCTGTGTGTCAGACCTGGTCCTCCACAGGGGCCTCCTGGATGTCTCTCTCCTCCCAGGGACAGGGCCTCTGTGTGGGACTCTGATCGGACATGTCCTTCTGGAGGTAGATAACCAGGCGGCACACGGAGCGCCGTAACCCGGCCGTGGTGACGACAACAGGCCTCAGCAAGGGGGCACTGCACACACTACAACTATTACACATGGAACGAGGTTCAGAGGTCAGATCCCTTATGACATGTTTAGAACTGTTTTCAAAGCCTTTACTCAGCACAAGTTAAAGGAATAGTTCACCGTTTTTACATACTGACAAATGTTCTTACCTTACCTTAGACTAGTTAATACGTACCTGTCTGGTCTTAGTCCGTGCGCTCTGTCATGCAAACGGAGCAAAAACGGGAGCACAACCGCAGCCTCCTCTGTATATTTTGTAGCACCAAAAGGTAGCTCCCGCTAGAAGCTACCAAACTCTTCCAAGTGTTCCCTATTAAATGTATATAGTTACGTGACGTGTTACACTGCAAAGTATAGTAACACAGAAATGTAACAGTCGATTTTCTCAGCGGATAAAACGGGTACTATATTGTGAGGCGAGAGAAGTCTCCGGAGAGAAGTTAGTGCGCGGACGTAGCGCTCCTAACTTCTCTGCGCACTAACTTCTCTCCGGAGACTTCTCTCTCGCTGCTACTGTGTGTATTACAAGTCACGCTGCTTCTATTGACGGAAGTGAGCGAGAGAGAAGTCTCCGGAGAGAAGTTAGTGCGCGGACGTAGCGCCCCTCAGATTACTACGCCTCACAATATAGTACCCGTTTTATCCGCTGAGAAAATCGACTGTTACATTTCTGTGTTACTATACTTTGCAGTGTAACACGTCACGTAACTATATACATTTAATAGGGAACACTTGGAAGAGTTTGGTAGCTTCTAGCGGGAGCTACCTTTTGGTGCTACAAAATATACAGAGGAGGCTGCGGTTGTGCTCCCGTTTTTGCTCCGTTTGCATGACAGAGCGCACGGACTAAGACCAGACAGGTACGTATTAACTAGTCTAAGGTAAGGTAAGAACATTTGTCAGTATGTAAAAACGGTGAACTATTCCTTTAAGACCTTACTCCTGTATTCACTAACACTCTACTCTACTCTACTCTACTCTACTCTACTCTACTCTACTCTACTCTACTCTACTCTACTCTACTCTACTCTACTCTACTCTACTCTACTCTACTCTACTCTACTCTACTCTACTCTACTCTACTCTACTCTACTCTACTCTACTCTACTCTACTCTACTCTACTGGTTGGTCCTGGTTCTATCCAGGCCGAGGTGGTACTAAAGTATTCTAACTGATAGTGATTGGCTTGAGTGCTGCTGGTTACTGGTTTGTTGTGGGTAGGTTGGGTAGGGTAGTATAGAGACGAGCAGGGTAGAGCTGGTGGAAACGAGGCTTTAGAAAGTAGGTGTTTATGTTAGCCTTGTTGTGTTAGCCAAAAACTTCAATCATTGAGCTGTTAAAACTACTGTAGCTTCACTTGTCGCCGATTACAACACGTTCAAACGTGTTATAACGTTATTATAACTCAATACACATTCAAATGCAGGTTAAAGGCGTCATATTTTACAGTGTTTGGTTCGGAAAGTTCCCAATATTTGGTTTCCACGCACCTTTCAGATCGCCGTGGATCTGGGCTTCATCCACGAAGGTTTACAACACGGACAGACTGAAGAAATAATCTGGAAAACTGTGGGAATATCTCAAGGAAAACTTCGGGGAAACGGTGGGGAAAAGTAAACCGGCTACATAAAAAGTTTGAGAAGAGGAAAAAACTCGAAGTTCCAGTCTATGGTGAGGACGCGGATGCACTGCGCCCTCTGCTGGAGAGGCTGCGCAAACACATACTCGCTAACAAATTGGCATTTCGTCCCGAGCTGAGGTCAATATGTTGTCGCTGTTTCTTGATTCACAATATGCAGAAGCAGAGACACACTAGCTCAGGTTAAGTTTGTTAAGAGTGGGGTGGGGCAAGGGTTAGCTTGCAGCGGGACGAAATACCAAGATTGTAGGGAGTCATGTAAACACCATAGACTGTAAACACACAAGTTCAAAAATGTGCCAGACCCAGAGCATTGATTTGTATTTTGAAATTACTCTTCATAACTTCTTGAAATTTTCTGTTTCTTGTTTGTACTTACTATTTATACTTTAAGTCTATGTTATTATTTATTTTTGGGAGTTGAGTTCTCAATACATACATTCAAATGGTCATTTTTGCTCGCTTGGCAACCAGCATACAATAACAGTTTAATCCGCTTTTTGCTGGCCCTGCACTGGTCTCGGACTGGTCCTGCACGGGTCTTCCCGAATCCCACCAGTGAAGAGTACTAGTTACCATAGCAACACACAGTTTACTCTTAGCAACATTAGCCTTAACGGGTTTCGCTATATTTCAGTTATATTCACCCGGGGAAAGGGGAAAAAACATGATTTTCTTATTTTAATAAAGCTGGTAGAAAACTAAAATTTTTGGGGGAATTTTTTTGGAATTCCATTGGTTTAAATGAGCACAGACAAAAGAAGCCGTTCTCGCGCCAAGTGTACGTAACTTTCTACATGGGGAAAAATACTGTACGTGATATTATGTAAGTTTATTTGTATTATCGATGTTGTCACTGCTTGATACCATAATACTGCTGCTTTAACATTATTATAAATACATTTGCAGTGGTTTAGATAAGATAAGATAAACCCTTGTTAGTCTCACAGTGGAGACATTTCAGTGTCATCGTTGCGCACATTACAGCAGAGAAAGGAAATAAGAGCACTCAGATTGCACACATCAAAGCCTATTATTTAAGATAATAGACAATAAATTTAAGATAAAATAGAAAAACTCTGGTCTATAATTGCACTTGGTTCGGAGTATTTACAGATGTCTATATTATACATTAGCAGCGGAGAATATGAGAATATGAGCAGAATAAACATCAGAAATAATATCAACAGGTAAAGTGACTTGAATGGGAGAATTATCAGATGGATATGTAAAATACAGTAAGATATCAACAGGTAAAGTGACTGGTGAAAGGCAGAATTATAATAATACAGTAGTACTGATAACAGGTAAAGTGACTAGTGACAAAGCTACTAGTGAATTATCAGTGACACTTGTGCAGACTCAGCAGTTCCTGTTACACATTCTCGTTGTATAGTCTGACAGCAGCAGGAAGGAAAGACCTGCGAAACCTCTCCTTCACACAGCGAGGGTGAATAAGTCTGTCACTGAAGTTGCTCTCCAGAGCAGAGAGAGTGTCCTGCAGGGGGTGACAGTCATGGTCCAGCATAGATGTTAGTTTGTCCAGGACCCTCCTGTCCCCCACCTGCTGCACTGTGTCCAGGGAACAGCCCAGGACTGAGCTGGACTTCCTGATGACCTTGTCCATCTTGTTCCTGTCACTCTCTGTGATGCTGCTGTTCCAGCAGACCACACCGTACAAGATGGCTGATGCCACCACAGAGTCATAGAAGGTCTTCAGGAGTGGCCCCTGCACTCCAAAAGACCTGAGCCTCCTCAGTAGGTAGAGTAGACTCTGGCCCTTCTTGAAGAGAGCATCTGTGTTATTCTTTTACAATGTCAGAATATAAACACATTTAAAGTGTGTGTAATGACTCAAGTTTGGTCAAAGCCAGATCCTGTCAGACCTCTGAAGTTAAGCAGGGCAGAGCCTGGTTAGTACTGTGATGAGAGACCTCTGGTCGTACTTAGGCAAGACACTATCCAACATTAGAATGAGTATGATGTGTGTAAGCACAGACTCTCTCGCCTCTGTCTTTGTGCCCCAGGGCAGCTGTGGTCTTTGAACTGATAAGGCGTCTCCCTAGTCCCTCTTTGGTCTCTCTGGTTCTGGAGTTACATAGATCAGCTTTAGTGTAAAAAAAGACACAGAGGCAGTGTGTATAAAAGTGTGGGTTTATCACATCCACAGTTCCATGTGACTCGTACCATGACACATGACGACATTCAGATGAGCAGAAAATAAAAGTCTTTCATAAATAGTTCTTTGAGTTCAGACGTGAAATAATCCGACATTCAGTTTGAGGCAACGGTGATGACGAGGAGGATGAGGAGAGAGGAACGAAGAGAAGAGGTGAGAGAGAGAGAGGAGAGGAGGGGAGAGGGAGGACCAGATCTGAAAAAACAAAGAGACAAGAGTTAGTACATGTAAAGTCCATTATAGTTATAGCTTGGGATGAGAATGGGACATTTAAAAAAAAGTCTGGAATATCAGATCTCTGGTCTCTCCCTCTCTGGTCTCTCCCTCTCTGGTCTCTCCCTCTCTGGTCTCTCCCTCTCTGGTCTCTCCCTCTCTGGTCTCTCCCTCTCTGGTCTCTCCCTCTCTGGTCTCTCCCTCTCTGGTCTCTCCCTCTCTGGTCTCTCCCTCTCTGGTCTCTCCCTCTCTGGTCTCTCCCTCTCTGGTCTCACAGCTGTTACCTCTGAGTGCAGATGTTCTAACTGGGGTTGGGTCTCTCTGCTGACCTCTGCATCTGCAAACACAAACACACAGATCATTAGAATCCTGTAGGTTTCCTCCTGGTGCTCCACGCCTCCTCAGTGCAGATGAGAGAGCGGTGACATGAGGCAGATGCAGTGATGGCCACAGGGGGTGCTGTGGCTGCAGGATGAGCAGAGACCAAAGCATTACCTGAGACTCTCTGAGGAAATCAGGGAGCTGAAAGTCACCCTTATAAACCTGCAAGACAGAACACAGTGAACAGGAGGTTCTGGAGGAGACAGGACTGAAGCAGAGACTGAAGCAGAGACTGA
Source organism: Knipowitschia caucasica (assembly GCA_964034765.1). NCBI lineage: Eukaryota > Metazoa > Chordata > Actinopteri > Gobiiformes > Gobiidae > Knipowitschia > Knipowitschia caucasica. The sequence goes on along the minus strand of OZ035832.1, from coordinate 25,844,199 downwards.
GGCAGAGACTGAGGCAGAGACTGAAGCAGAGACTGAAGCAGAGACTGAAGCAGAGACTGAGGCAGAGACTGAGGCAGAGACTGAGGCAGAGACTGAGGCAGAGAATAAACGCAGAAAATAAAGCAAGCGTCTCTCTCTGGCCTCTCTCTGGCCTCTCTCTGGCCTCTCTCTGGCCTCTCTCTGGCCTCTCTCTGGCCTCTCTCTGGCCTCTCTCTGGCCTCTCTCTGGCCTCTCTCTGGCCTCTCTCTGGCCTCTCTCTGGCCTCTCTCTGGCCTCTCTCTGGCCTCTCTCTGGCCTCTCTCTGGTCTCTCTCTGGCCTCTCTCTGGCCTCTCTCTGGTCTCTCTCTGGTCTCTTTGGTCTCTCTCTGGTCTCTCTCTGGTCTCTCTCTGGTCTCTCTCTGGTCTCTCTCTGGTCTCTCTCTGGTCTCTCTCTGGTCTCTCTCTGGTCTCTCTCTGGTCTCTCTCTGGTCTCTCTCTGGTCTCTCTCTGGTCTCTCTCTGGTCTCTCTCTGGTCTCTCTCTGGTCTCTTCTGGTCTCTCTCTGGTCTCTCTCTGGTCTCTCTCTGGTCTCTCTCTGGTCTCTCTCTGGTCTCTCTCTGGTCTCTCTCTGGTCTCTCTCTGGTCTCTCTCTGGTCTCTCTCTGGTCTCTCTCTGGTCTCTCTCTGGTCTCTCTCTGGTCTCTCTCTGGTCTCTCTCTGGTCTCTCTCTGGTCTCTCTCTGGTCTCTCTCTGGTCTCTCTCTGGTCTCTCTCTGGTCTCTCTCTGGTCTCTCTCTGGTCTCTCTCTGGTCTCTCTCTGGTCTCTCTCTGGTCTCTCTCTGGTCTCTCTCTGGTCTCTCTCTGGTCTCTCTCTGGTCTCTCACATGCATGTAAAAACTAGTCACAGGTACAAACTTTTTTAGAGGCAAGAACTGGCTACACAGAGTTCTATCGTTGCGGTTTGAAAGCTACGTACCCCAGCTTTAAAGAACACATCTGTAAAACAAATTTTCTACTGTGGCGAAATAGTGACAATTCCAGACATTATTTTGTAAACTTTCTAAAGAGCAGTGCATGCAACAAGGCCCCATGGTGTGTGTCTCTGTGTGTGTGCGTATACATCAGTCCCCACTCCACCCTTTACACCAACACATTGATACAGATTCCAGATGCTGCACACACAGAGAGTGAGAGTCACGAAGAGAGAGACAGAGAGAGAGAGACACACACAGACGCACACAGTGAGTCATGTGTGAGACAGGGACCTACTCAACATGACGTCAGCGTGAAACCGTCTGAAGCTGTTTCACATTTGCCACGGCTCAGTCCACGGGAAATCCCCCCGCTACTACTCCTCCTCCCCGTCTCTCCTCCTCTTGCTGCTGCTGCTGCTTCTCCTCCTTTTTCCCCCTCTCTCCTCCCCCAACGACTGTTATAACTACAGACACCAAACTGTCGGACCTCCAGCTGTGAGCCGCGGATCCAGGGTGTGAGGACGTTCTGTCCATGTTCATGTGAGATCACAACCTCCCATAGAGTCTCCAGGTTCACAGTGTGGTGGAGCAGCAGACACATCGCTCCTGGTCACTATGGCAACTATGGTTACAGTCAGATTGTGGTCTGAGTTTATAGCTAATTTAGAGCTACTTCCTGGAACAACTCACATGACCTCTAGTACTCGTCTCTCCCTGGTCCCCGTCTCTCTCTCTCCCTGGTCCCCGTCGCTCTCTCTCCCTGGTCCCCGTCGCTCTCTCTCTCTGGTCCCCGTCTCTCTCTCTCGCTGGTCCCCTTATCTCTCCCTGGTCCCCGTATCTCTCTCTGGTCCCCGTATCTCTCTCTGGTCCCCGTCTCTCTCTCTATCTCTGGTCCCCGTCTCTCTGGTCCCCGTCTCTCTCTCTCTCTCTCTCTCTGGTCCCCGTCTCTCTCTGGTCCCCGTCTCTCTCTCTCTCTCTCTCTGGTCCCCGTCTCTCTCTCTCTCTCTCTCTCTGGTCCCCGTCTCTCTCTCTCTCTCTCTGGTCCCCGTCTCTCTCTGGTCCCCGTCTCTCTCTCTCTGGTCCCCGTCTCTCTCTCTGGTCCTGGAGGAGGATCTGAACTAGGGCTGGGCAATTAATCGAATTTGTGAAAAATGTTAAAATCGTGAAATCGAATGAAGGATATTGTGAGAGTTCCAGCAGCACATTAATCATATTTGCAATATTAGCACAGTCTGTACAAGACTTTTATAATACGTATTGAGGGAAACAAATTAGAAATAGTTTTGAAACTTAAATATTGAGCAGAAAGATCAAAACATATTTTTAAGGGCAAAGTCAGTCTTCGGTGACTTTAATAAAAACCGATTAAAAATCGAAATCGTCCAAAGCAGGAAAAAAAAAATCGAGATTTTACTTTTTTGCCATATCGCCCAGCCCTAGTCTGAACTATGGCCTTGAAATGGCTCTATAAACAACTTCACTTCAGAGGAAATTAGTGTCGTTTGAAGTGAACTGTGATAATGTTTCTGTTCTGCAAATGTTTGTCTCTCACACGCGTCACACGTGCAAGTCTCAGACGCACACATGTATACAGCTGTAAACACACAACACTGAAGTCAAACACACAATACACAACAAGGACAAACAGGCTCTGAACAAGACCAGAGCAGACATCTGAGTATGGTTTCATTATGTTCTCTCTCTCTGGTCCCTCTCTCTCTCTCTGGTCCCTCCCTCTCTCTCTCTCTCTGGTCCCTCTCTCTCTCTCTCTCTCTCTCTCTGGCCCCTGTCTCTCTCTCTGGCCCCTCTCTCTCTCTCTCTGGCCCCTGTCTCTCTCTCTGGCCCCTCTCCCTCTCTCTCGCTCTCTCTCTGGCACCTCTCTCTGGCACCTCTCTCTCTCTCTCTGGCACCTCTCTCTCTCTCTCTGGCACCTCTCTCTCTCTCTCTCTGGCACCTCTCTCCGGGTTTGATTCCACCCCAGGCTTTTCTGTGGAGTTTGCATGTTCTCCCTTTGGTCCATTGTAAATCTCCATTTAGATCTTGTACGAACATTCTGCTGCTGTTGGACTCTCAGTGTAGTCATTTTTCCAACACTTCTTTCTCTCTCTGCTCTTGCTGCAAAATAAGGCTCTTTTTGGAACCTTGTCAAGATACAACCACAAAATGTGAATCAGAAAGGAATTAAAAACAACTGGGGGTCTGGAACAAGGAGGAGAGGTCCATGCGTCCTTCCAGATGTGGTCTCTCCCTCGGTCTCTCTCTGGTCTCTCTTTTTTATCTCTTCTTCCTCTTTGTGTTTCCAAAATCAGCCATATGTAAGTTCCCCTTTTTCTAATGTCATACTCACTACTACTGCTACTGCTACTACTACTACAATCTCTCTCCTGTCTGTCCCTCTCCTCTTTCTGGTTCAGACTTAAACAAAACCACATGATGAAGCCGAGAAGCCGATCGCATGAGAAAAACTCATCAGCCGTGGATCTGCTGAAACCAGGAGCCAGAGTTAAAGCTTGTATCTGTAACTTTCAAACCACAACAATAACATAACATCTGTGTATCAAGGTCCTGGCTTTAAGACAGTTTGATTCTGTAACAAATTTCACATGCTTGTAGAGACCAGAGAGAGACTAGAAAGAGACCAGAAAGACCCACCAGAGAGAGACCAGCGAAAGACCAGAGACACCAGAGCAAGAGACTCGAGCAAGAGACTACAGAGAGAGAGACTAGAGAGAGAGAGCCCAGACAAAAAGCAGAGAAAGAGAGACTGGACTGGCAGCAGTATGTCCAGTCTATAGTAGAATAGACCGTAACAGCAATTTAACTTTTCTGTTGGAGAAAACAACATGTATTATTGATGGGGGAAAGTTAGAAACCCCAGCTTCAAAGTCCCCCCAGACTGTGCCGTGGTCTGCTCCTTCATAACTGTTATTGTGCATCGATCCAGAGACAGACGACTGATGCTAATGTCTGCTGATGGACAAACTGCTGGATAATGTATGAGGCTGTTTATCCCAGCACCAGCACCAGCACCAGCACCAGCCTGTTTGTCTTCATCACACTCACACGTCCGCTCACATCAGAGCAGCTCAGGGAGACGCAAGCTCCACTTTCATCATAATCATAACAATAAATTCAACTGAAATGAACTAGTGTTAACAGATCCTTGTGGTTTCGAGGTGAAGCTTCCTTATTAGCATCAGGAAACAGCGGCTTTGTTCCAGTTTCCTTCACATCAGATTTACATTAAAGCTGCTGAAGTTAGATCCAAACTTCATCCACGAGCACTTCCCTATTGCAATACATTGAGTTAGCAGGTTAGCATTGTTGGTCTGTGTACAGTCTATGGTTGGAGCAGGAAGTTAAGTTGTTTTGAGACGCAGCCTGAAAAGTGGAGGCTGCGTCTCCACTTAGAGTTAGAGAAATATTTGTTCAGAGAGAAGGGGGAGGGGCCAATGCCACATGGTCCCATAGATCTGGACCAGGACTCTTCAGAGACCACTAGACCAGGACTCTACAGAGATCCCTGGACCAGGCCTCTACAGAGACCACGGGACCAGGACTCTACAAAGACCAGATGTAAAGCAGTCTCTCTCACATCTCACTGGTCAGGACTGAACTAAAGTCATTGTCCATCTGTATACGGTCTGCTGTTAGCATTGTCAATCTGTATAAAGTCTATGGTGTGTCCCAGTTCCTGGTCATACCCGGCGTGTGTTGTCCAGCACTTGTGCGTCCGGGTGTCCGTAGTTGGGGGGGTTGGCGTGTGGGTCGTACCCCAGCCTCGACAGCATGGGGGCGATAGAGGACATGTCCCTCACCACGTCCTGAGGGAGCTTCCCCACCCACTTGGACAGGGCCTCCACATTCACCGGCTTTATCACCTGGTCTGTGGACCGCTCCACCCTGAGGGGAGAGGGGGAAGGGAGAGAGGAGGGAGGACGAGAGGGGCGGGGGGAGAGAAGGAAAGACAAAAATATATTTATATAGATTTGTTTTGTTATTTATCTCTTAATAATTCATACATTAATAATGGGAGCGTTAGATAAGAGGCCAACACCCTTTTATCTTTTATACCAGTTGTTGTCAAAGGCCATAGACTCTGGTCTCTCTCTGGTCTCTCTCTGGTCTCTCTCTGGTCTCTCTCTGGTCTCTCTCTGGTCTCTCTGGTCTCTCTCTGGTCTCTCTCTGGTCTCTCTCTGGTCTCTCTCTGGTCTCTCTCTGGTCTCTCTCTGGTCTCTCTCTGGTCTCTCTCTGGTCTCTCTCTGGTCTCTCTCTGGTCTCTCTCTGGTCTCTCTCTGGTCTCTCTCTGGTCTCTCTCTGGTCTCTCTCTGGTCTCTCTCTGGTCTCTCTCTGGTCTCTCTCTGGTCTCTCTCTGGTCTCTCTCTGGTCTCTCTCTGGTCTCTCTCTGGTCTCTCTCTGGTCTCTCTCTGGTCTCTCTCTGGTCTCTCTCTGGTCTCTCTCTGGTCTCTCTCTGGTCTCTCTCTGGTCTCTCTCTGGTCTCTCTCTGGTCTCTTTCTGGTCTCTCTCTGGTCTCTCTCTGGTCTCTCTCTGGTCTCTCTGGTCTCTCTCTCCCTCTCTGGTCTCTCTCTCCCTCTCTGGTCTCTCTCTCCCTCTCTGGTCTCTCTCTCCCTCTCTGGTCTCTCTCTCCCTCTCTGGTCTCTCTCTCCCTCTCTGGTCTCTCTCTCCCTCTCTGGTCTCTCTCTCCCTCTCTGGTCTCTCTCTCCCTCTCTGGTCTCTCTCTCCCTCTCTGGTCTCTCTCTCCCTCTCTGGTCTCTCTCTCCCTCTCTGGTCTCTCTCTCCCTCTCTGGTCTCTCTCTCCCTCTCTGGTCTCTCTCTCCCTCTCTGGTCTCTCTCTCCCTCTCTGGTCTCTCTCTCCCTCTCTGGTCTCTCTCTCCCTCTCTGGTCTCTCTCTCCCTCTCTGGTCTCTCTCTCCCTCTCTGGTCTCTCTCTCCCTCTCTGGTCTCTCTCTCCCTCTCTGGTCTCTCTCTCCCTCTCTGGTCTCTCTCTCCCTCTCTGGTCTCTCTCTCCCTCTCTGGTCTCTCTCTCCCTCTCTGGTCTCTCTCTCCCTCTCTGGTCTCTCTCTCCCTCTCTGGTCTCTCTCTCCCTCTCCTGGTCTCTCTCTCCCTCTCTGGTCTCTCTCTCCCTCTCTGGTCTCTCTCTCCCTCTCTGGTCTCTCTCCCTCTCTGGTCTCTCTCCCTTTCTGGTCTCTCTCCCTCTCTGGTCTCTCTCCCTCTCTGGTCTCTCTCCCTCTCTGGTCTCTCTCCCTCTCTGGTCTCTCCCTCTATGAATAATTGATGCAGATGTAATATTGACGTGAGTGCAGGGGGAACTCTCTCTCGGCTTTTAGCGCCGCGGCTAATGGACAAACATCAAAGGCTCCATTTACACAACTTAGATCACCGTGGCGACGGGGGCGGGGCTTAGGGACCAACACAGGAGCAGTCTCCAAAGGAAACAAGGGCCGAGTGATACATCTCCATCCACCCTCTGTCACCTCTGACACATGATCTGGTGTCAACGTGATTTTTATGACTTTAAACTAGTTCTAAAATATAGCAGTATCAGAAGTATCATTTGTTTCTTACAAAAGTTCACATTTCTCTTTGGCCTTTAACCACACAGACACAGACACAGACACACACAGACAGACACACACAGACAGACACACAGACAGACACACGCACACAGAGAAACGGAGAGAGAGAGACACACACACACGTCTCTTTTGTTAATGTAAAATGGTTTAATGGATCCAAATGAAGCCGAGTGGATTTGTGCAAATGACAGACAGACGACAAAGACCTGAGGGACCACAGCGGCTAGTAATGGTCCGGTATGAGCGCAGCGAGGGGAGGGGGTAGGCTGTAATGGTCCGGTATGAGAGCCGTGAGGGGAGAGGCGTAGGCTGTAATGGTCCGGTATGAGCGCCGTGAGGGGAGAGGGTAGGCTGTAATGGTCCGGTATGAGAACCGCGAGGGGAGGGGGTAGGCTGTAATGGTCCGGTATGAGAGCCGTGAGGGGAGAGGCGTAGGCTGTAATGGTCCGGTATGAGAACCGCGAGGGGAGGGGGTAGGCTGTAATGGTCCGGTATGAGAGCCGTGAGGGGAGAGGCGTAGGCTGTAATGGTCCGGTATGAGAACCGCGAGGGGAGGGGGTAGGCTGTAATGGTCCGGTATGAGAGCCGTGAGGGGAGAGGCGTAGGCTGTAATGGTCCGGTATGAGAACCGCGAGGGGAGGGGGTAGGCTGTAATGGTCTGGTATGACAGTGGGAGGGGTAGGCTGTAGTGGTCTAGTATGAGCGCCACGAGGGGAGGGGGGTAGGCTGTGATGATCCGGTATGGGCGCCGCGAGGGGAGGGGGTCGACTGATGGTCCGGTACGAGCGCCGCGAGGGGAGGCTGTGGTGCTGTCTTGTGCTTTTGAGGTCAAGTGGTTAAAACACTGCACATGGAACAGAGACTTTTCAAGAGTAACAAACTTTAAAATATCTCTTCAGAAAAACATGTTGGTGCAAGAGAGCACTGTGGGTGGGTGGGTCTCTCTCTCTCTCTCTCTCTCTCTTTGGATTTTCTTAGAGTTCCATTGTTGTGGTTAGAAAGTTATGGACCCCAGCTTTAAATTAAGGTTCTAATCATGTTTATTTTATAGCTGCAGTTACTATCAACGGCAAAGAATGGAGTAGAGCCTGGAGGAACCCTGAGTGAGAGGAGAGGGAGGAGGGGAGAGAGGGAGAGGGAGGAGGTTCTGTGTTTTTGGAAAGACTTGGCTCTGAGGAAGAGGGCTTGAATTTCCGATGACTTCCAGAAACCTCCACCAAATTCCAGCTTTGAAAAATAGACCAAAACAAAGAGAGGAGAAAGAGAAAGACGAGAGAGAGAGAGAATTCAACAATCCTGCTGCTTCTGCTGGAGACTTGGGAATTGGTGCATAATGAACTGACAAAACCAAGTCCAAACCAGGAGTAGGGCAGGACTAAAGGAGGTCTAAAGGAGGACTGAAGCAGGACTGAAGCAGGACTGAAGCAGGACTAAAGCAGGTCTAAAGCAGGACTAAAGCAGGTCTAAAGCAGGTCTAAAGCAGGACTAAAGCAGGTCTAAAGCTGGAGTAAAGCAAGACTAAATCAGGTCTAAAGCAGGACTAAAGCACGTCTAAAGCAGGACTAAAGCAGGACTAAAGCAGGACTAAAGCAGGACTAAAGCAGGTCTAAAGCAGGTCTAAAGCTGGAGTAAAGCTGGAGTAAAGCAGGTCGAAAGCAGGACTAAAGCAGGTCTAAAGCAGGTCTAAAGCTGGAGTAAAGCTGGAGTAAAGCTGGAGTAAAGCAGGTCTAAAGCAGGACTAAAGCTGGAGTAAAGCAGGTCTAAAGCAGGTCTAAAGCAGGTCTAAAGCAGGTCTAAAGCAGGTCTAAAGCAGGTCTAAAGCAGGTCTAAAGCAGGTCTACACCCTGGGCTGTGCAGTTGTCCTGACTTGTCCTCTCTCTGTCATGAGTCTGTGAGAATGTTCTTCTCTCAAACACGTGGGAAAAGAAAGAGGAGGATCTGGATCTGTTTAAATATGAGAGGGAGAGGGAGGAGGTTCTGTGTTTTTGGAAAGACTTGGCTCTGAGGAAGAGGGCTTGAATTTCCGATGACTTCCAGAAACCTCCACCAAATTCCAGCTTTGAAAAATAGACCAAAACAAAGAGAGGAGAAAGAGAAAGACGAGAGAGAGAGAGAATTCAACAATCCTGCTGCTTCTGCTGGAGACTTGGGAATTGGTGCATAATGAACTGACAAAACCAAGTCCAAACCAGGAGTAGGGCAGGACTAAAGGAGGTCTAAAGGAGGACTGAAGCAGGACTGAAGCAGGACTGAAGCAGGACTAAAGCAGGTCTAAAGCAGGACTAAAGCAGGTCTAAAGCAGGTCTAAAGCAGGACTAAAGCAGGTCTAAAGCTGGAGTAAAGCAAGACTAAATCAGGTCTAAAGCAGGACTAAAGCACGTCTAAAGCAGGACTAAAGCAGGACTAAAGCAGGACTAAAGCAGGACTAAAGCAGGTCTAAAGCAGGTCTAAAGCTGGAGTAAAGCTGGAGTAAAGCAGGTCGAAAGCAGGACTAAAGCAGGTCTAAAGCAGGTCTAAAGCTGGAGTAAAGCTGGAGTAAAGCAGGTCTAAAGCAGGACTAAAGCTGGAGTAAAGCAGGTCTAAAGCAGGTCTAAAGCAGGTCTAAAGCAGGTCTAAAGCAGGTCTAAAGCAGGTCTAAAGCAGGTCTAAAGCAGGTCTACACCCTGGGCTGTGCAGTTGTCCTGACTTGTCCTCTCTCTGTCATGAGTCTGTGAGAATGTTCTTCTCTCAAACACGTGGGAAAAGAAAGAGGAGGATCTGGATCTGTTTAAATATGAGACAAACAATAATGTGTTCAGTCTCTGCAGCAGAAACAGAATCTTTATTAAAGCTTAGGGACGTAACTTTCACACAACAACAGTGGAAATCTGTAATAAAGTCTATGTCATGAGACCAGGGACCAGAGAGAGACCAGGGACCAGAGAGAGAGCAGAGAGACCCCAGAGAGAGACACCCCAGAGAGAGACCCCAGAGATGTACAGTTACGTGTTCTTGGTAAAAAATAAAAATAAGGACCGTGTAGAGACATCACCGTTTGTAAATGTTCATCCAAAAGATTTGGAGAAAGGTATTTAAACAGTAATTCATTACAAGAACTTTCTAAGCCTCACTCACCAGCAGTGATGGGAATAACGGCGTTACTAGTAACGGCGTTACTAACGCCGTTACTTTTTTCAGTAACGAGTAATCTAACTAATTACTTTGACTGTAACTATAACGCCGTTATCATTTCCGACACCCCGTTACTGCGCGTTACTCAAGACGCACAATGAACTTCTCTTTTTACTTCGTGATAGGACTCGTGCGCGTGCTGTCATGAGAGAAGGGAGGATGAGAAAACCTCTCAGCAATTATTGGCTGATGTAAAACATATTTCCTTTACAATCCACATGTCTACAGTTGAGAGGATGGTCATAAATTGTGTTTTTGAAACAAATATGGGTCTTAGTCGCGCTCAACCACAGCTTGTATCACCGTGAGGGCTCAGAGGAGCGCATGTGAGCGCAGAAGTCGGCTGCATACAATTCCATCAGAAAGCTCCTTTCTCTTCCTGGTTTATCTGCTAAGGGCTGCAACAAGTTTGGCTAACATACATATAACACATTTTAAGATAATTTAAAATGCACTTACGGTAATTTTTCAATTACTATAGGAATGATAAGAAAGAGAGGTGAAGTGTAAGACGGTTGATTTTAGAAATTGGATGCACCCGGCTGCACCTAGCAAAACAGAGTAGTTTGCGGAGGACACACGCGTTTTGTTTTACTTTTTAAAACTTATTTCCAAATGGAGGATTACATATCTACGCTCAAACTATTATCTGGACTTAAACACAGAACTGGTCTGAACTGAAGTGGTCTGTGCAGGTCTTTAAGACCCATAACTCATAGTTTTGCGTTTTGTATGAACAAACAATGCGGCCATGAAACATATTTTGCTGTAGCCAAACAAATTGTCCACTTGATTTATATGATAAATATGTTCATCTGATTGGGCTGAAGTCAGTGCTTCACCGGTGTTTCCACATTCACAGTGGAGGGTGTTGGTGTTTAGTGCTTACAGCACAGTGAGAGATGGAGAGTGAACAGGACTTCAGCAACAAAACAGCCTTTTCTAGATGGAAATATTGGCACTATTTCAGACTCACTGAGGTTAAAGGTAAAAATGCGCACCTCGAGTGCACATTATGTTCCAGAACAAAACGAAAAAGTAACGCAATAGTTACTTTTACTGGTAACTAGTTACTTTTATAGTGGAGTAACTCCGTTAGTAACTCAGTTACTTTTTGGGAGAAGTAACTAGTAACTATAACTAATTACTTTTTCAAAGTAACGTGCCCAACACTGCTCACCAGTGACATGTCTTACAAATATACATAAAGAGCATCAGTATTAGACTCACTTGGACATAGTCTTATACAGAGCCATATAAATATAATAAATACAAAGTATTATTAGACTCACTTGGACAGAGACACGCCCCCTGCCTTCCCGATCAGCTCCTCGTGGTGCAGCACGGCGTCGGCCCATGGGATCTGCAGGAACCGGAGAAGAGTCCTCATCCACTTCTCTGGGTGCAGCACCAGCTGCTCGTAGTGCACGGGGAGGCACTTGTCAGACACCTCCAGACACTGGGTGTACATGGTCTCGATGGCTCGGTTCCACTTGGTCAGACAGTCTCTGTAGCTGCCCAGGTCGAAGCCCGCAATGGTCACCTTCCTGGAAATCATGGAGTGCACCGAGGCGCGACCGTCACGGATCATCAGCACAAACTTTGCTCGAGGAAAGATTTTGGCCAAATACGACAGAGACTTCAGAGCGAACGGGTCTTTGTTGCACAGAAAGTTGGCAGGTTCTCCATGTTTCACTATGATCTCCAGCAGGAAGGCCTGCATGGCTGCATCCAGAACCTCATCTGTCACTCCTGCTTCATCCAACCTGAGAGGACACACATGGTCAGACACCAGAGAGAGAGAGACCAATGAGAGACCAGAGTGAGCAAAGAAATACCAGAAACAAGGTCAGACACCTGAAAGACCAGAGTGAGACCAGAGAGAGACCAGAGAGAGACAAGAGTGAGACCAGAGAGAGACAAGAGTGAGACCAGAGAGAGACCAGAGAGACCAGAGTGAGACCAGAGTGAGACCAGAGTGAGACCAGAGAGAGACCAGAGTGAGACCAGAGTGAGACCATTTACTGTTGCGTGGGATTGATAAAAGTCAAAATAATCGTCCTCACGCCTGAGAGCCTTCATTGTGTACAGCTGCAGAGGTTTGGTGTCACTTTGCTTGATAAAAATACAATCACCTCATCTTCTCTCGCCCGGAGCGGCTCCACATCTGCTTCATGGCGAGGATGCGTGGGATGACGCGGGTCTCCTCGCCGCAGCGGATTTCTGGATGAGCGTCCAACATGGCGCGCATCAGTGTGGTGCCGCTGCGGGGCACGCCGCCGATGAAGACCAGGGGCATGTCTTTGCTGTAGAGGAAGGGCGCGCTCAGGTTCTGTCCTGTGCGCAGGGCTGTGCGCATGCTCCCGCCCACCGCGCCTGGCCCCGCCCCCTCTGGGCGCTGGTGGCACTCCATAGCATGGCGGCCCAGGTAGAAGACGGTGACGGAGCTGACCAGGAGGCAGGCCAGCAGCAGGTTCTGCTTCAGCTTCCCCATCATACTGAGGGCCATGGGGGAGGGCCAGGGCTACTGCAGGAGGGGGAGGCAAGGGGGAGACAGGGAGCTCGCATCAGGGGCCATGCTGCTGCGGTGGGGGAGGGACCACCACTCCATCGGGCCTGAAGGGGGAGAGAGAGAGGGTTGAGGAAAACAGCTACTACAAGTCCTGAGAGGGGGGAGAGACGGGTGAGAAAGAGAGCAGCTACTGTACAAATTCGAGAAGAGACAGAGGTCTCTCTCTCTCTCTCTGGTCCCTCTCTCTTTGTTCCTTCTCTCTTTGTTCCTTCTCTCTCTGGTCCCTCTCTCTCTCTGGTCCCTCTCTTTGTTCTTCTCTCTCTGGTCCCTCTTTGTTCCTTCTCTCTCTGGTCCCTCTCTCTCTCTGGTCCCTCTCTCTCTGGTCCCTCTCTCTCTGGTCCCTCTCTCTGGTCCCTCTCTCTCTCTGGTCCCTCTCTCTCTCTGGTCCCTCTCTCTCTCTGGTCCCTCTCTCTCTCTGGTCCCTCTCTCTCTCTGGTCCCTCTCTCTCTCTGGTCCCTCTCTCTCTCTGGTCCCTCTCTCTCTCTGGTCCCTCTCTCTCTGGTACAGTAGACTGCAGCAGCCTCCACATCTGTCTGTGGTGAGGAACAAATTGCTGGTACGACACAAGGCACAGTTTTGGGCTCGTGTCACTTCAGACGTGTGGTCAGAGATTTAAACACAACTTAAAGAAACACAGAGAGAAGAGTGTGGTCAGAGAGAGAAGGACCAGAGAGGGACCAGAGAGAGACCAGAGAGAGACCGGAGAGAGACCGGAGAGGGACCGGAGAGGGACCGGAGAGGGACCGGAGAGGGACCGGAGAGGGACCGGAGAGGGACCAGAGAGAGACCAGAGAGAGTCCAGAGAGAGACCAGAGAGAGTCCAGAGAGAGACCAGACCTCTCTCTAGTCTCTCTCTCAGTCTGTAGTAAAAGCTGAACCGCAGAATGTTCCATGTGTCTGATGTAAATGTTTGGTTCTCACCATGACACACTGCTCTGTCCTCACGCAGCCTCTGGAAAAGTTATGTCACACCAAAAGAACACCGAGGGGAACAACAGGAACTCTCTCTGGTCTTTCCTCTCTCTGGACCAGAGAGAGAGACCATAGTGAGAGACCAGAAACACATCAGAGTCTCATCAGTCCTGTTAGAAGCGTCCCTCTGGTCCCAGCTCTTGGTGACAGATACCATAAACCGCTCCACACTGGGACAACATTTGCATAGTTCAGATTCCTCCTTAAGTCTCTGGAGATCATCCCACATAGATCAGCGCTTCTGCCTCCCCCTCTGCCTCCCCCTCTGCCTCCCCTCTCACATTAGATTCACAGACACCAGCAGAGTACAGTTTTAAGTCCATGTTCATGTGATATCACCACGCCCCAAACAGTTCATAGTTTCACATTGTGGTGGAGCAGCTGACACATAAACTCACTATAGTTCATTTAGTTCTATTGTTGTGGTCGGAAAATAATGTACCAACCATCAAAAAAGAACTGGGAGGGACTGGGAAGGACCAGGGAGGAACCGGGGAGGGACTGGGAAGCACTGGGAAGGACCAGGGAGACACCAGGAAAGACCGGCAAAGACCAGGGAGGAACTGGGGAGGGACTGGGAAGGAACGTAGAGGGACTGGGAAGCACTGGGAAGGACCGGGTGGGGACCAGGAAAGAATGGAGGGGGTGAAAAGGAGGATTTAGCAAAAGCTTGGGCAGTCCTAGTGATTATGATAGGGAATATGGTTAGAGAAAGTGTTTGGGTTAGGCACAGTGTCAAGGCTGTTTGGCTGACGCTGTTTGGCTGATAGCTCAGTTGGTAGAGCATTGGCCTTCAGGCCTGAAGGTCGTGGGTTCAATTCCCACCTCGACACCTTCTCCGTTGACTCCCACTGATTACTGCTGTCGTTGTGTCCTTGGGCAAGACACTTAACCTCACTTTGCCCAAAGCCCCCGCTGAAAGATCAAGGCTATGCTCACACTCAGAGAGCAGCCGTCCTCCTGTGGACTCACCACCTGCAGAGGGTCAGTGAGGGGCTGGTGCTATGAGACTTGGGTGGCATCTCTGACTGCCACCCCCCTGACCCAGAAATGGATTAAAGGGTAGAAAATGGATGGATGGATGTTTGGCTAACGCTGTTTGGCTAACGCTGTTTGGCTAACGCTGTTTGGCTAACGCTGTTTGGCTAACGCTGTTTGGCTAACGGTGTAGTTGTGTGTTCTAAACAGCTATAAATGCAGGATTTGTGGTCTGACATGTCTCACAGTAGGAGAAACTAGCAATAGAAATAGTAGTAGCAGTAGTGGTGACATGCATACTGTACATTATAACAGAATTAAACGTATGAGTTATTCCTACATTATTTGTCCTGGTGTTTTCCCCTTAAACACTTCTTTTCCTGCTCTGATTCTGGTCCAGTCTGCTCTGGTCCAGTCTGCTCTGGTCCAGTCTGCTCTGGTCCAGTCTGCTCTGGTCCAGTCTGCTCTGGTCCAGTCTGCTCTGGTCCAGTCTGCTCTGGTCCAGTCTGCTCTGGTCCAGTCTGCTCTGGTCCAGTCTGCTATGGTCCAGTCTGCTATGGTCCAGTCTGCTATGGTCCAGTCTGCTATGGTCCAGTCTGCTATGGTCCAGTCTGCTATGGTCCAGTCTGCTATGGTCAGGTACAGTCTGCTATGGTCAGGTACAGTCTGCTATGGTCAGGTACAGTCTGCTATGGTCAGGTACAGTCTGCTATGGTCAGGTACAGTCTGCTCTCGTCCAGTCTGCTATGGTCCAGTCTGCTATGGTCAGGTACAGTCTGCTATGGTCCAGTCTGCTATGGTCAGGTACAGTCTGCTATGGTCAGGTACAGTCTGCTCTCGTCCAGTCTGCTATGGTCCAGTCTGCTATGGTCCAGTCTGCTATGGTCCAGTCTGCTATGGTCAGGTACAGTCTGCTATGGTCAGGTACAGTCTGCTATGGTCAGGTACAGTCTGCTCTCGTCCAGTCTGCTATGGTCCAGTCTGCTATGGTCAGGTACAGTCTGCTATGGTCAGGTACAGTCTGCTCTCGTCCAGTCTGCTCTGGTCCAGTCTGCTCTGGTCCAGTCTGCTCTGGTCCAGTCTGCTCTGGTCCAGTCTGCTCTGGTCCAGTCTGCTCTGGTCCAGTCTGCTATGGTCCAGTCTGCTATGGTCAGGTCCAGTCTGCTATGGTCCAGTCTGCTATGGTCAGGTCCTGTCTGCTATGGTACCTCTGGTAGTCTGCTATGGTCCAGTCTGCTATGGTACAGTCTGCTATGGTCCAGTCTGCTATGGTACAGTCTGCTATGGTCCAGTCTGCTATGGTACAGTCTGCTATGGTCAGGTCCTGTCTGCTATGGTACAGTCTGCTATGGTACAGTCTGCTATGGTCAGGTCCTGTCTGCTATGGTCCAGTCTGCTATGGTCAGGTCCTGTCTGCTATGGTCCAGTCTGCTATGGTCAGGTCCTGTCTGCTATGGTCAGGTCCTGTCTGCTATGGTCCAGTCTGCTATGGTACAGTCTGCTATGGTCCAGTCCACACGTCTTGAGTCCTTTTGGTTGCGGCTCTTATCTGTTGTGTCGTTATGATTGCTACTTCTCTATCACAAGAATCATCACAAGAAACTGACAACACCTTTGTCCTGGGTCTACAGCGAGAGAGCCAGAGAGAGCCAAAGAGAGAGAGACTATAACAGGTACTTGGCACTAAAATACTATAGTTGTTAAAAAATGGTGTCGGTGTGTAACACTTGGCACAAAGAGCTGTTGTGGTTAAATCCCAATCTGACCCCGAGCGTGAGAACCTGTGACTGAGACATGTGACACCAGCAGCACAAGCAACCAGGAATTATAAAGGAGAGAAAGGAGATCTTAGACAGGACCAGAGAGAGAGACACCAGAGAAAGAGACATCAGAGAGAGAGACACCAGAGAGAGACCAGAGAGAGACACCAGAGAGAGAGACACCAGAGAGAGACCAGAGAGAGACACCAGAGAGAGAGACACAAGAGAGAGAGACCAGAGAAAGACCAGAGAGAGACCAGTGGAGCAGGAGGTGTGGAGGCCTCACGTTTCACTTCTCTCTGAGTTGGTTTTTAAATTAATCGTTCTTCTGTTACTGAATCCTGCTTCACATTGATCTGTTGGAGCCAGAGGCCGACACCACTGCACAGGCACTTAATAAAGACCGAGGCCAGGACCTGGACCTGCACCTGGACCTACAGTCCAGGCAGAGACCAAGACCTGGACGAAATGGAAGACCAAAACCAAGACCAAGACCAAGACCAAGACCAAGACCAAGACCAAGACCAGGACCATAGACTGTAAATATTAATTGACAGACATTGGCGACAGTAGCTCAGTTGGTAGAGCATTGGCCTTAAGGCCAGAAGGTCGTGGGTTCAATTCCCACCTCTACACCTTCTCCACCGACTCCCACTGATGACTGCTGTCGTTGTGTCCTTGGGCAAGACACTTAACCCCACTTTGCCCAAAGCCCCCACTGAAAGATCAAGGCTATGCTCACACTCAGAGAGCAGCCGTCCTCCTGTGGACTCACCACCTGCAGAGGGTCAGTGAGGGGCTGCTGCTATGAGACTTGGGTGGCATCTCTGACTGTCACCCCCCTGACCCAGAAATGGATTAAAGGGTAGAAAATGGATGGATGGATGGATTAATTGACAGAGTGACGCATATCTCCGCCGTTCTAACTAATGGGCCATAAATAGTGCTCTACTGGAGCTATTCAAAATGGCCGCGAGTGGTCCCGCCCACAAGAAAATTGTGAAAAAAAGCATCTGCGCATGCTCCATTCATTTGAACGAGAGACTTCAAAAATTCACAGCAAGTGAAAAAAATTCGACCCCCTCAGCATTGACACACATGTGGAACAGAGCTTTGGGCCAAGAGCCAACTTTTGGACCATCCTGTAAAGGTGTTTTCGAGAGGTCTGCCGATGCTATATGTTAGCATTGGCTAATTCTTCTTCTGGGTCCACCCCCATCGGCCCGGGGTGGTATTGCAAGCATGTCAGCGCACATCATTTTGGCCACTTTTGAGCCGGGACCCGCCCCCACTGACCAGGTCCAAGACCAGGACCTGCACCTATAGACCAGGACAAGGCCAAGACAAGGCCAAGACTAAGACTAAGTACAGAAGCAAGGATGATTTAAGGTGTGACAAAAAAGTATTTAGTCAGTACAAGTTCTCCCACTTAAAAATATGAGGGAGGCCTGTAATTTTCATCATGGGTAAACCTCAACTATGAGAGACAGAATGAGAAAACTTGTCTGGTTGTTAAAGAATTTATTTGCAAATT
This sequence comes from Knipowitschia caucasica, assembly GCA_964034765.1. NCBI lineage: Eukaryota > Metazoa > Chordata > Actinopteri > Gobiiformes > Gobiidae > Knipowitschia > Knipowitschia caucasica. The sequence goes on along the minus strand of OZ035832.1, from coordinate 25,826,666 downwards.
ATGGTGGAAAATAAGTATTTGGTCACCTACAAACAAGCCATATTTGTGGCTCTCATAGACCTGTAAGTCCTTCTTTAAGAGGCTCCTCCTTTGTTTCCTGTATTAAAGGCATCTGTTTGAACTAGTTATCATTTTGAAAGACGCCTGTCCACAACCTCAAACAGCCACACTCCAAACTCCACTATGGCCCAGACCAAAGAGCTGTCAATGTAGACCTGCACCAGGCTGGGAAGACTGAATCTGCAATAGGTAAGCAGCTTGGAGTAATTGTTAGAAAATGGAAGACATACAAGACACTGATAATCTCCCTCAATCTGGGGCTCCACCCAAGACCTGACCTGATCACAAGAACGTTGAGCAAAAATCCCAGAACCACACGGGGGGACCTCGAGAATGACCTGCAGAGAGCTGGGACCAAAGTAACAAAAGTACCATCAGTAACACACTACACGCCCAGGGAATCAAATCCTGCAGTGTCAGACGTGTCCCCTGCTTAAGCCAGTGCATGTCCGTGTCTGTCTGATGTTTTCTACAAAGCACATGGTCAAATGAAACCAAAATAGAGAGAGAGGGACCAGCTGTAGTTCAATCTCTTTGTTTATTCAGAGTGTGTCTAATCTAATCCCACATGCTTCTGTCGCTATAGAGACGCCCAAATATTTTCCTGTTTACCTGTGTTCACCTGGTTTTACTGCAGACACTTAAATCTGAGGAGGAGGAAGAGTCTGCTGCTGGGACTGCAAACGCATGCTTACATCTGTTTGACACCTCTTGTTAAAGCTAAGGTACTTAACATTAGTCTCATAAATATCACATGTCAGAGAAAGCTGATCTAAGGATTACAGAGACCAGAAATCTCTCTCTGGTGTGTTTCTCTCCTGTCAATCTCTCTCTCTGGTGTGTTCTCTCCCTCTCTCTGGGCTCTCCCTGGTCTCCCCCTCCCTCTGGTCTCTCCCTCCCTCTGGTCTCTCCCTCCCTCTGGTCTCTCCCTCCCTCTGGTCTCTCCCTCCCTCTGGTCTCTCCCTCCCTCTGGTCTCTCCCTCCCTCTGGTCTCTCCCTCCCTCTGGTCTCTCCCTCCCTCTGGTCTCTCCCTCCCTCTGGTCTCTCCCTCCCTCTGGTCTCTCCCTCCCTCTGGTCTCTCCCTCCCTCTGGTCTCCCCCCCCCTCTGGTCTCCCCCTCCCTCTGGTCTCCCCCTCCCTCTGGTCTCCCCCCTCCCTCTGGTCTCCCCCTCCCTCTGGTCTCTCCCTCTCTCTCTGGTCTCTCCCTCTCTCTCTGGTCTCTCCCTCTCTCTGGTCTCTCCCTCCCTCTGGTCTCTCCCTCCCTCTGGTCTCTCCCTCCCTCTGGTCTCTCCCTCCCTCTGGTCTCTCCCTCCCTCTGGTCTCCCCCTCCCTCTGGTCTCCCCCTCCCTCTGGTCTCCCCCCCCTCCCCTGGTCTCCCCTCCCTCTGGTCTCTCCTCCCTCTGGTCTCTCCCTCTCTCTCTGGTCTCTCCCTCTCTCTCTGGTCTCTCCCTCTCTCTCTGGTCTCTCCCTCTCTCTCTGGTCTCTCCCCCTCTCTCTCTCTCTGGTCTCCTCTCTCTCTCTCTCTCTGGTCTCTCCCTCTCCCTCTCTGGTGCAGAGTCCACTTCCTCTGGTGTCAGCGCTCAGAAGCAAGAAGAGAGACCACAGAAAACAGAAGTCTCAACGTCTGAGTGAGAGTCTGACGGACAGCCCGAGTAGCCAATCAGAAGCTCCGATTAGAGTAGCGTTGAGTAGACCTCCAGCACAGAGAGAGACCAGAGAGAGACACAAGAGAGAGACCAGAGAGAGAGACAACTTTTGATTGTTAAGTATGAATTAAAATTACTTAAACCGACAGGACGCGACTCAAAACCCTGGACTGAAGCCAAGACTAAAGTCCATCCAACCACTGGCTTTTTTGATCCTTGAGGGGAGGACTGGACCAGGACTGGACCAGGACTCTCCCTGCTTCAGTCCTGCTTTATTCTCAGTTTTAGTTAGTCCAGGAGCAGTCCCCATTTCGAAGGCCAACGTGAAGGGTTATAACAGCCTAATACACTGCTTTCCTCAGTCATAAACCCCCAGACTTCCCCTCACTCCCCCTGCCGTCACCACTACAGCCTTTTTTATTTTTTTATATTACTACATTACTACATAGCAAGGCAAGACCAGAGAGAGAGAACAGAGAGAGACCAGAGAGTTTTTGTCCTGCCTCAGTCTCCATCTATGCTTCAGTCCCTGCTCTAGTCCCTGCTCTAGTCCCTGCTCTAGTCCCTGCTCTAGTCCCTGCTCTAGTCCCTGCTCTAGTCCCTGCTCTAGTCCCTGCTCTAGTCCCTGCTCTAGTCCCTGCTCTAGTCCCTGCTCTAGTCCCTGCTCTAGTCTCGCTTCAGTCCAGGTCCGGTCCCCATTTGCCAGCGCTACGAATGTGGAGGTGAAATGCGTCAAAACAACATGACGCCCCCAGAATGCACTGGAAAAACAGGGAGCCGAGCTTTAAAACCGACTATAGCCCGAACACCGTGTCTCCAAACCAACGCGAGCCACTCAGGCTAATTACACAGGCGCGAGTAGTCGATCATGTCATGTATTTAAAGTCGAAATGTGAATAAACGCGAGGGATGCCAGATCAGAGAGAGAGAGGTGCTACTGTTCCATGTTACATACCTACTGCTGCGGGAACGTGACATTCAGACGCATTGGGGAGAGAGGGTAAGTCCAACGGGGGAGGCAGCGGGGGAGGTGCAGGAGCGTGGCCGGGTTTGGAGGCTTGCTTAGCGGGTGTGAGGAGAGATGTACACCGCTCAAGCTCCGGAGCAGATCTGAGTAGAGGCGAGCGAGAGGGAGAGAGAGAGGAGAGAGAGGGGGCGCCAGGTGGGAGGGGAAACACGCCACAGGGACTAGGGAATTTAACATGAGAGGAAATGCAAGAGGGAATATTGTTCTGTTGGGCAGTGGTGGAGGGAAAGGGTAATAAAACACGGAGAGAATAAATTTGATATTTGTTGATTCGGTTTTTGTTCACATCTCTCTGGTCTCTTTCTGATCTCTCTCCGGTCTCTCTCGCTAGTCTCTCTCTCTCTGGTATTTCTCCGGTCTCTTGCTGGTCTCTCTCTGGTCTCTGCTTGCTCTGGTCCCTCTCTGGTCTCTCCCTTTGGTCTCTTTCTGCACTCTCTGCTCTCTCTCTCTGGGCACTATTTGGTCTCTCTTTGGACTCTCTCACTCACTCTGGTCTCTTCCTCTCTGTCTCTCTCTGGTCTCTCTCTCTCTCTCTGGTCTCTGTATACAGTCTGTGGAATGTTTTTTTAATGTGTTATACAATTATGATTGTCTCTGATTTGGATGAAAGACACATGAAGTTTGTGTGATACTTTTAAACAGAAAAGAGATAAAACTTATCCTCTGCCTCCACTATCTAATGAATCTAAAGAATCCTTGAATAAAACATTTATCACTCAAACAAGGGCGTTTGAAACATCAACACAAAACACGAAGTGGAAGGAGGCAGCGGATCTGGCAACTCAGAGGAGAGGCTGTGATTGGCTGTAACAGGGGAGGGGGCGGGACTTGCCTGTTCAAACGCAGTGACCTCGTGCGGTTTGAGAGACTGCTGTGGAGTTTAAAGCTGAGGTTCATGGACTTTCATGGTCCAAGATACTGGCTCTAAAACAGTTTATTTCTAGTTTTCACATAAATATAGAAAGAGACCAGAGAGAGACTGTTTTCTCTCTTGTCTCTCTCTCTCTCTCTCTCTCTCTCTCTCTCTGGTCTCTCTCTGGTCTCTCGTTGGTCTGTCTCTGGTCTCTTGCTGGTCTCTCTCTGGTCGCTCTCTGATCTCTCCCTGGTCTCTCTCTGAGCTTTTGTTGATCTCTCTCTGGTCTCTCTCTGGTCTCTTTTGCATCGTCACACACAATCCTCCTACACATTTTTTGCTGACGCACACAAACCGTTCCTTCCTGTGTCTTTATTCTATAGAAACTCGAAACCAATGAAACCTGAGATTATTTTGAATTTTTAATCTTTATTGATCGTTGGGACAGAATCAGGCGGTCGAGCTGTTTACGCCTGCGATTGTCAAAACCTCAATTAGCACGTTTGGATTTCCCACTGTCCTCAAACTCACCACAGAGAAACTGGACACGGCTCCACAGGGATCATAGAGCAGCAGCAATTAAGAAAGTAATTAGAGGAGACAGACACCAGAGAGAGACCAGAGAAAGACCAGAAGGAGAAAAGAGAGAGACCAGAGAGAGACCAGAGAGTGACCTGAGGGAGACCAGAGAGAGACCAGAGAGAGACCAGAGAGAGACCAGTGGGCATACAACAGTCCTGTGTATTGTGTGTTACTCAGGTGTCTTGTATTCCCGGTCCATGACCTCACTCTCTCTCTCTTTGTCCCTTAAGTCTTGTTTCCTCTGGGCTCCTCCTGTTCTCACGCTGAAGGCTCTCGGGAACTGGCCTTCCTGTGGATTGTGCCAACAATCCTCAGAGGGCCAGAAGTATACACCATGGAGGAAAGTGTTAAAACTGGGGTACGTAACTTTCAAACCACAACCACTAAACTTTGTACTAAAATATAGGGACCAGAGAGAGACCAGAGAGAAACAAGAGAGAGAGACCAGAGAGAGAAACCAGAGAGAGAGAGACTAGAGAGAGAGACCAGAGAGAGAAACCAGAGAGAGAGACTAGAGAGAGAGACCAGAGAGAGAAACCAGAGAGAGAGACCAGAGAGAGAAACCAGAGAGAGAGAGACTAGAGAGAGAGACCAGAGAGAGAAACCAGAGAGAAACAAGAGAGAGAGAGACCAGAGAGAGAAACCAGAGAGAGAGAGACTAGAGAGAGAGACCAGAGAGAGAAACCAGAGAGAGAGACTAGAGAGAGAGACCAGAGAGAGAAACCAGAGAGAAACAAGAGAGAGAGAGACCAGAGAGAGAAACCAGAGAGAGAGAGACTAGAGAGAGAGACCAGAGAGAGAAACCAGAGAGAAACAAGAGAGAGAGAGACCAGAGAGAGAAACCAGAGAGAGAGAGACTAGAGAGAGAGACCAGAGAGAGAAACCAGAGAGAGAGACTAGAGAGAGAGAGACCAGAGAGAGAGACCAGAGAGAGACCAGAGAGAGACCAGAGAGAGAGACTAGAGAGAGAGACCAGAGAGAGAGACCAGAGAGAGACCAGAGAGAGACCAGAGAGAGACCAGAGAGAGAGACCAGAGAGAGACCAGAGAGAAACCAGAGAGAGAGACCAGAGAGAGACCAGAGAGAAACCAGAGAGAGAGAGACCAGAGAGGGACCAGAGCGAAACCAGAGAGAGAGACCAGAGAGGGACCAGAGAGAGACCAGAGAGAAACCAGAGAGGGACCAGAGAGAGACCAGAGAGAAACCAGAGAGAGAGACCAGAGAGAAACCAGAGAAAGAGACCAGAGAGAGAGACCGGAGAGAGACCAGAGAGAGAGACCAGAGAGAAACCAGAGAGAGAGACTAGAGAGAGAGACCAGAGACAGAGACCAGAGAGAGACCAGAGAGAAACCAGAGAGAGAGACCAGAGAGAGAGACCAGAGAGAGACCAGAGAGAAACCAGAGAGAGAGACCAGAGAGGGACCAGAGAGAGACCAGAGAGAAACCAGAGAGGGACCAGAGAGAGACCAGAGAGAAACCAGAGAGAGAGACCAGAGAGACACCAGAGAGAGAGACCAGAGAGAGAGACCGGAGAGAGACCAGAGAGAGAGACCAGAGAGAAAAACCAGAGAGAGAGACCAGAGAGATAGATTGGAGAGAGACACAAACAGTTACTGAGCTAGAGGAGTTTACTTTGGAAGTCAATAGGAGCCAAACTTCACCACAAGCACTTTCCTATTGGGTTTGATCTAACCCTATATTCTGGTCTCCCCCTCCGGTCTCTCTCTCTGGTCTCTCTCTCTCTGATCTCTCTCTCTGGTCTCTCTCTGGTCTCTCTCTCTGGCCTCTCTCTCTCTCTGGCGTCTCTCCCTCTGGTCTCTCTCCCTCTGGTCTCTCTCTCTCCGGTCTCTGTCTCTCTGGTCTCTCTCTCTGATCTCTCTCTCTGGTCTCTCTCTCTGATCTCTCTCTCTGGTCTCTCTCTCTGATCTCTCTCTGGTCTCTTTCTCTCTGGTCTCTCCCTGGTTAGACTTATTTTGAAGTGGAATACGGATCCAAACAACACGCCAACCTTTCCCATAGGTTCCACAACCTGTCGACAAAAGAATTTCAGCACCAAGCTTTGAGGAAGGGGACACTTGTCTCCTCCATCCTCCGCTGTGACAGCACTTTACACACACAAAGACACACACACTCACAGACTCACACGCACACACACACGTGCACACACACACACGCACACACAAACTCAGTCTAATGTATCCCGTCTTTAATCGCCTCAGACATTTTATCCCGTTTTCTTCCACTTCAGAGTCCCAGAGGATCCGGACCAGGACTCTGCTCTGTGGACGAAATCCGAGACCAGGACTCAAACTGGACCACCGACGAAATGTGAGACCAGACCCAGACCAGACCACACACAGAGAGAGAGAGCCAGAGAGAGAGAGAGAGAGGGAGAGAGACAGAGAGAGAGACACACACACACAGTCCTGGATTTAATACTATTAGTTTATGTAAAAGAATACAATAGTTACATTTCAAAAAATTATTTATATCACTGCAATAAAGAGACCAGAGAGACCAGAGAGACCGGAGATAGACCAGAGAGAGACCAGAGAGAGACCAGAGAGAGACCAGAGAGAGACCAGAGAGACCAGAGAGACCAGAGATAGACCAGAGAGAGACCAGAGAGAGACCAGAGAGAGACCAGAGAGAGACCAGAGAGACCAGAGATAGACCAGAGATAGACCAGAGAGACCAGAGAGAGACCAGAGAGAAAGCAGAGAGAGACCAGAGAGAGAGACCAGAGAGACCAGAGAGACAGGAGAGAGACCAGAGATAGACCAGAGATAGACCAGAGAGACCAGAGATAGACCAGAGAGACCAGAGATAGACCAGAGATAGACCAGAGATAGACCAGAGATAGACCAGAGATAGACCAGAGATAGACCAGAGAGAGATAGACCAGAGAGAGACCAGAGAGAGACCAGAGAGAGACCAGAGAGACCAGAGATAGACCAGAGATAGACCAGAGATAGACCAGAGATTTCAAGATTTCAAGATTCAAGATTAATTTATTATGTCCCGTAGGAAATTTGTCTTGGACTCACAGGCTGCTACATTGAAAATACACATAAGACAGACATAAAACACAACACAGTAACACCGACATAAACCATCACCGCTCTGCTCGATGGCCTGCATTCAGGAGGTTCACAGATATGGGTAGGAATGAGTTCTTATACCGGTTTAGATATCGTTTCTTATTTCTAGTGGGTACTCTGTAGCGGCGGCCTGATGGGAGGAGCTCATATTGAGAGTGGAGGACATGGGAGGGGTCTGAGGTGATCTTCCTGGCCTGTCTAATTACAGTCTCCTCAAATATCTGCTGCAAAGATGGATGCTCCCTAACTCCCATGACTTTAAAGGCTGTGCGCACTAATCTGTAAAGTTCTGCTTTTTTTTTAACAGTCAAATTCCCAAACCACACACACATACAATATCTTATTACACTCTCAATTACAGCATGATAAAATAGCGTCATTATTTTCTGTTCAACTCCAAAAAGTCTTAATCTCCGCAGGAAATAGAGTCTTTGTTGAACCCTGCTGCAGACAGAGTTCACGTGTACATCCCAGACCAGACTTGAGTCGATGTGGACTCCCAGGTATTTATATGAGTGTACCTGTGTTACCGCTGAGCCATGGATGGAGAGCGGAGTGTGATTTCCAAGATGTCCGGGGTCAAAGATGATTTCTTCTGTCTTCTTTACGTTGATGATGAGATGGTGGTCCTCACACCAGTGTACAAAATGCTCCACCTGCAGATTGTATTCGGTAGTGTCTGTGTCCTTGTCCATGAGTCCTAATAAAACAGTGTCATCTGAAAATTTGATGATTAAAGTGCTGGAATGGTTGCTGGTGCAGTCGTTTGTGTACAGTGTGAAGAGGAGCGGTGAGCTGACACAGCCCTGGGGCGCTCCTGTGTTGATGGTCTTCATGTCAGACAGTGTGTGGTTCACTCTAACCTGCTGGCTCCTGTTGGAAAGGAATGAGTGATACCATCGGATTATGTATGGGTTGACGGACATTTGTTGAAGTTTTTTGAGAAGGATGTGTGGTTGCAGAGTGTTAAACGCTGAGCTGAAGTCGATAAACAGCAGCCTGGCATATGCTTTAGGGTGTTCCAGGTGTTGGAGAACATTATGCACTGCTGTTATCACTGCGTCGTCAGTGCCTCGATTGTTTTTATAAGCAAATTGGTACGGGTCCAACTTGCTTCCTATGTCTGACTTCAGCTCTCTTACCATCAGCTTCTCCAGGCACTTCATAACATTGGAGGTCAAGGCTATGGGCCTATAATCATTGTCCTCTTTTGGGACAGGTATTTTAGGGACAGGGATGATGGTTGCAGTTTTCCATTGGGATGGTATAATGTGTGAGTCCACTGACCTCTGGAAGACAGGGGACCAAGCTGGTGAGAGTTCCTCTGCACATGTCTTCAGGAGGAAGGCTGAGATACCATCGGGGCCAGTAGCTTTATTAGTGTTAAACATCTTAAAGATTTTTGTGACCTCCTCAGCACTGATGTCAATTTTTGAGGCTCCCTGGACTCTTGAGTTGATTGATGTTCTATGACAATCAGCAGAAAAATCATGTGCCTCATGCCTCAAATAAAAAGTATTCAAATCATTTGCCATTTTCCTTTCGTCTGTTGCACACAGGGGCTTCTTGCTGGGAGTCATATTTGTGATGGTTTTCATGGTGGCCCACATCTTCCTTGTGTCCCCGTTCCTGAAATTATTTTCAATTGTGTCCTTATATTGTTGTTTTTTATCATTGATCTTCTGTTTTAGCTCCCGTTGTATAGATCTCATTTCTACATGGTCATTGTTCCTAAATGCAGCCTTCTTACGTAGAATGCAATCCTTAACATCTTTTGTGATGTAGGATTTGTTGTTTGGATAGAATTTCATTGTCTTTGTGGGTATAACAGCATCAACACAAAAATGTATGTATGACGTTATAACGTCTGTGGTTTTATCTAGTTCAGGCTCATGGAACACATCCCAATCTGTACTTAAGTAACAGCCTTTTAATGTGTCAATACTTTCATTTGTCCAAACCTTAACAGTTTTTATTGTGGGTTTGCTCCTTTTAAGGACAGTGCGATATGTAGGAATAAGATGTACTGTATTATGGTCAGAGTTGGACAGGGGTGGCTTAGCTTTTGCTGTATATGCATTTTTAGTATTTCCATAGCATTTATCTAGTATTTTGTCCTTCCTAGTGAAGCATTTCACGTATTGTTCAAAACCAGGTAGGGAAAAATCCAGTTTGCAGTGATTGAAGTCCCCTAAGATCAGTACTGGGGCATCAGGTGTATGTTGTAACTGTCTGTGCACACACTCAGCCACTTGTGCTGCAGCTCTTCCTGCGTTACCACTGGGTGGCACGTACACAGCACAGATGATTATATTCCCGAATTCTCTCGGGAGATAAAAAGGTCTGAGTGTGACACAAAGGTACTCAACGTCCGGGTCACAGATGGACCAGAGAGAGACCAGATAGACCAGAGAGAGACCAGAGAGAGACCAGAGAGAGACCAGAGAGAGAGAGATAGACCAGAGATAGACCAGAGAGAGACCAGAGAGGACCACCCTCTTTTGCCCAGAGAGTCAGATAGTGACCCACAGGGCTGTGTCTGACACATGTTTCTGCTGGAGTCCTGCGTCACAAATGGAACAGATGAAGCGTGTTTGATCAGAGAGTTTTACAGCTCTGGGGTCAGTGATCCGAGAACTGCGGACTGCGTCAACCATGTGAGTCATACAGATACAGATAATATTTAAAGAGAGAGACCAGAGAGAAACCAGGGAGAGACCATAGAAAGAGAAACCGGAGAGAGAGTGACCAGAAAGAGACCAGAGAGAGACCAGAGAGAGACCAGAGAGAGACCAGAGAGAGACCAGGGAGAGACCAGGGAGAGACCAGGGAGAGACCAGGGAGAGACCAGAGAGAGACCAGAGAGAGACCAGAGAGAGACCAGAGAGAGACCAGAGAGAGACCAGAGAGAGACCAGAGAGAGACCAGAGAGAGACCAGAGAGAGACCAGAGAGAGGCCAGGGAGGGAGACCAGAGATAGCCATAAACAGTGCATCATATTTCTTCGTTATAGGATAAGAATCTGCACATTTATTTTGTTTTGGCTCAGAATTCAACAGATAATTGTTTATTCTCTTCTTCTTCTCTCATGTGTAAATCTTGCCAAGATCTTGTACAGATCTCGCTAAGAACTCTCCTCGGCCGTGGTTTCCCCTTTCTTCCGACTTGCCACCTTCTGGAGCATCTTCTCCAAACTAGTCTTGCTCTTTCTCTCTGGTTTCTCCTCTGGTTTCTTCTCAAACGCAATGACCCCTCTGACTTGTCCGGTGGTGATTCTAGCCGTGTCCCAGGTCTTGACAAAGGGGAACATGGTGAGACCAGGTGTGAAGCTCAGCTGGTGGATCTCCCGCCCACCTGGGTCTCTGAAGCGGATGCTCCCCTGGTCACAGTCCAGCGAGATGCAGACTCGTGCGGGCGGCCGGACCTCACGGAGCATGCTCAGAGGCACACCTGGTGCCTGAGCGGCCAAAACGCCGTTGAAGAACCAGATAACCCACTGAGACTGTTCCAGAGGGAGACCATGAGCCAGGACCCCGAGTCTCCACTGGGACGAGCCACTCACGTCCACCTGCAGGGGGCGACAGAGATACCATGTGTACAGCAGCGACTGGTACAACTGAGTACCATAGAGTATCCACTCTATCTCTCTGGTCTCACTGGTCTCTCTCTGGTCTCTCTCAGGTCTCTCTCAGGTCTCTCTCAGGTCTCTCTCTGGTCTCTCTCTGGTCTCTCTCTGGTCTCTCTCTGGTCTCTCTCTTTGGTCTCTCTCTTTGGTCTCTGGTCTCTCTCTCTCTGGTCTCTCTCTGGTCTCTCGCTGGTCCCTCTCTGGTCTCTCTCTTTGGTCTCTGGTCTCTCTCTGGTCTCTCTCAGGTCTCTCTCAGGTCTCTCTCTGGTCTCTCTCTGGTCTCTCTCTCTGGTCTCTCTCTGGTCTCTCTCTGGTCCCTCTCTCTGGTCTCTCGCCCTGTTCTCTCTATGGTCTCCATCTCTGGTCTCTTTCTGGTGTCTCTCTCTGGTCTCTCTCTGTTGTCTCTCTTGTGTCTCTCTGTGGTCTCTCACCTCCCACTCCGCGGTGCCACTGGTGAAGCCCTCAGACCCCAACACAGCAAAGTAGTTGTGGAATCTCTCTGGGTTCTGTGGGGGCCTCTCCTGGTCTTTGGGTCCTGCCTCCTTCTGGTCGGCCCTTGTTACTGCGCTCAGGTCGGCAGACAGACTCAGCTGAGGATCCACGGTGTTAGGATCGAAGAGAACCGGACAGAACTCCACCAGCTCCGCCATCCGAGACCAGACCCGGTACCAGAGGTTCCCCACATGACGGGCCTACAAGAGAACACAGGACTGAGACTGTAGACCCAGGACTGAGGCTGTAGACCCAGCACTGAGACTGTATTTCCAGTCCCCTCTTCCCCTTTAGCAAGAGGGTGAGGAGCTCAGAATAGAGCCGCTGCTCCTCCACATGAAGAGGTTCATCCTGATGTTCTGGGCATGTCCCACCAGGACACAGAGGGACTGTGAGCTGGCCTGAGAACGCCTCAGGATTCCCCCAGAGCACAGTCTGTGTCTCTGCTCCAGCATCCGGCAACGGATAAAGTGGCAGAAAATGGATGGATGTTTGTCCAGGACCTCATTGATGAATAAATGAATAAATAAATAGACAGAAGTATAGATGTATAGACGCCACACGGACCTCGTTGATGAGTGCGTTGGTGAATGAATGAATGAATGAATACATTCATTAACAGATAGATGTATGAATGTATGTATCTATAAATAAATGGATGTATAGATGCATGTACAGATTGATGTATAGATGCATGTACAGATAGATGTATAGATGTATGTACAGATAGATGTATAGATGTATGTACAGATAGATGTATAGATGCATGTACAGATAGATGTATAGATGTATGTACAGATAGATGTATAGATGTATGTACAGATAGATGTATAGATGTATGTACAGATAGATGTATAGATGTATGTACAGATAGATGTATAGATGTATGTACAGATAGATGTATAGATGTATGTACAGATAGATGTATAGATGTATGTACAGATAGATGTATAGATGTATGTACAGATAGATGTATAGATGTATGTACAGATAGATGTATAGATGTATGTACAGATAGATGTATAGATGTATGTACAGATAGATGTATAGATGTATGTACAGATAGATGTATAGATGCATGTACAGATAGATGTATAGATGTATGTACAGATAGATGTATAGATGTATGTACAGATAGATGTATAGATGTATGTACAGATAGATGTATAGATGTATGTACAGATAGATGTATAGATGTATGTACAGATAGATGTATAGATGCATGTACAGATAGATGTATAGATGTATGTACAGATAGATGTATAGATGTATGTACAGATAGATGTATAGATGTATGTACAGATAGATGTATGTATTTATAAATAAATGGATGTATAGATGGACCTCGTTGATGAGTGCGTTCGTCAGCGCAGGAGGCTCCTCCAGCAGGGGGCAGCCTTGCACCCGTCGCACGGTGTGCTTGTACTCCTGCAGGAAGATGACGTCGTCCGCGCGCCTCTGTTCGTCCACGTGCAGGAGCGCGCCCCTGAGCGGTGCGCTCTGCTGTTGCACGAGCTGCACGCGCTCCGTAATGCGCGTGCTCTTCTCCCGCAGCTCCTCGCGCAGCGCGTGCACGTCCCGCTCCTCCTGCTCCCGCAGGAACCGGTGCAGAGCCTCGAATTCACACCGAATCTGTTGCTCGCTCCTGTGCGCCTGCGCAGAGACGTGCTCCAGCGTGCGCTCGTATTCCACCTGAGACAGGTTTCAAGGCAAGTTTATTTGTATAGCACAGTTCATGCACAAAAGACCCAAGAGCCACGTTTTCACCACAGGAGTTCCTGGTAAAAGGAGCGGGGTGGAACTTCAACAGGAACCTTCCTCTCCCTCGGTCCTCTCAGTGTCACGCGGCGACGTCATAAGTTTCGATCGCTGCATAAGTGAAACTCATTACGCCAAACCCATTTGTTCATTTTACAGTCGTAACTGCTACGGTTGTTGTGGTCTTTGAGTTATTTTATAGTCCTGCGTCAGTTTTTTGTTTTTACTTTTCATGGCTTGTTTTGGAGTGTGATGAATCCTCAGTGCTTTGAGTTGAAGCTGATATGTCTTATATCTTTTAATTGTGCCATGATGCCTCAAAAACCCCGTCTGATGCCGTGCTGTTGTTCGCTGTTTCCAGTGGTGTCTGCTAGGCTAATGCTGCTGGGCTAATGCCGGTTGTTTTGGAGCTTTCTGCTGCCGTCTAAGCGTCTGAGCCTGCGCTAGCTTTAGCCAATCAGCACCGGGTTAACCTCAAGTCCCACCACGAGTTGTTCAGGGCCCAACGGAGTACCTAGCATAGAGGAGGGACTCCGTTGGGCCCCGTAAAAGTTCCTGTAAATGGCCCTGTGGGGGAGGGTCCTGCAGTGGAGACACCGATGGGGCCGGCCCTGGAAAATTACCTCGAAGTTCCTGCAGTGGAAACGTGGCTTTTGTGTTGAACACAACAAGAAAGGAAACAGAAAAACAAAGACTTTAACCTCATCATCAGTATTAACAAGCCTGAGGACAGTTCTATCCTCTCACAGGTCTGGGGAGGTCTCTCTCCGGTCTCTCCCTGGTGGCTCAGTGGTCCTCAGTCTCACCTCTCCCTCACAGGTCTGGGGAGGTCTGCTCTCTCTCTCTGGTCTTGTCTCTGGTCTCAGTAGTCCCTGAGTTACACCTGGATCTTTTGGATCTGGTCTTTCATAGGTCTGGTGAAGTCTGATCTCTCTCTTTGGTCTCTCAGTATAGTCTTGTCTCTCATTGGTCCTCAGTCTCACCTGGATCTTCTGGATCTTGTCCATCTTGTCCCTCAAAGGTCTGGTGAGGTCCATGAGTTTTTGTCGGTGCTGTGTGGCTGCTTCATCCAGAGGTCTGAAGTGATGCCCCACATGTCTCTCTGAGTCTCTGCAGACCAGGCAGACCGGGTCCTGGTGCTCCAGACAGAACAGGGTCAGGGTCTGCCAATGCAGCAGGCATTCTGAGGAGACAGTGGCAAGAGAGGAGTCACTAGACTAACGCAAAGACTAACACAGGACTCTCTCTGGTCTCTCTCTGGTCTCTCGCTCTATCTCTCTGGTCTCTCTCTATAGGCTCTCCATGGTGTCTCTCTCTGGTGTCTCTCTGATCCCTGGTCTCTGATAGTCACCTCTGGTGCATCCTGGCCCCTTGTTCTCCCTGGTCTCTCTCTCTCTCACGGCCTCACAGAGGTTCCTGAGGACCAGGTTGGAGGTGGGAGTTGCTGGGGCACAGGTCTTACAGACTGGACACTGGCGCTGGTTCTTCCCTCTCCACCAGGACTCCACACATGGTCTGCACACACTGTGGCTGCAGCTCAGCACCAGCGGGTCCACAAACAGGTCCTGGCACACGGGGCAGCACAGGTCCTCATGCGACATCACTGCAGAGAAGGGGGACAGAGACAGAGACACACACACGCACGCGCACACACACACACAAACACACTCATGTTAAAGCTGGGGTCCATAACTTTCAGATCACAGCAGCAAAAGAAATTACATGACAGAGACAGAGACCAGAGAGGGACCAGAAAGAGACAAGTGAGAGAGAGAGACCAGAGAGAGAATAGAGAGACCACAGAGAGAGACCAGAGAGAGAATAGAGAGACCACAGAGAGAGAATAGAGAGACCACAGAGAGAGACCAGAGAGAGAATAGAGAGACCACAGAGAGAGACCAGAGAGAGAATAGAGAGACCACAGAGAGAGAACAGAGAGAGAAACCAGAGAGAGACCAGAGAGAGAGAACATAGAGAGAGACCAGAAAGCGGAATCTGAGAGCCTCTCTGGTTTCTATCTTAGGTTACGAAACAGTTTGGATTAAAAAATACGACCTCACCTTTACCGTCAGATATACCCTGGTCCTCGTCTCCACGGTTACTGTCTGTCAAACTCAACAATACTTGATGGTGATGTCACATGCAGAATGCAGAACAGCCACATTATGATTTCCCAGAAGCCTTAGGGGCGGAGTCAGAACTGGTCTGAAGTCTCAGTCATGGTTTAATGCACTGGAACTATGTGAGAGATGTGAGGCCTAGCCAGGTCTGTGCTGAGGCGAGCTGCTACTGCTATTACTATTGCTACTACTGCTATTACTACTAACACTACTACTACTGCTACTGCTACTGCTACTACTACTACTACTACCACTACTACTACTGCTATGCTACTGCTACTGCTACTGCTACTACTACTACTACAGTCCTCTCCCGTGTGACTGCCCCCTGCTGGTCAGACCACACACATGCACCACATCAAAAACATTTATTACAAAAGAACAGAACACTTTACAGACCAAATATACAGAGGACACAGACATTAAATAAATGATGATAAATGACACAGATGTTACTCTGGATTATTACCAAGCAAGTATCTACAGAGATCTGTCTTTGGGAGAAAAAAAAATTTGGTTTTGTTTTGGCCAAAAAATGTTTTGGCCCAGGAAAGAACCAAGCCTAAACTAGGACTAAAGCAGGTCTAAAGCAGGTCTAAAGCAGGTCTAAAGCAGGTCTAAAGCAGGTCTAAGGCAGGTCTAAAGCAGGTCTAAAGCAGGTCTAAAGCAGGACTAAAGCAGGTCTAAAGCAGGTCTAAAGCAGGACTAAAGCAGGACTAAAGCAGGTCAAAAGCAGGTCAAAAGCAGGACTAAAGCAGGACTAAAGCAGGACTAAAGCAGGACTAAAGCAGGACTAAAGCAGGACTAAAGCAGGTCTAAAGCAGGTCTAAAACAGGTCTAAAACAGGTCTAAAACAGGTCTAAAGCAGGACTGAACCAGGTGTAAACCAGTCCGTTTCACCAGAAGTAGTTGTAGATTCCTCTCCAGTACCAGCAAGTGCAATTGAGTCCGGCGGCGATGAGCAGGATGACCAGGAGGGCGACCGCCAGCACGACCGCCGCCACGGTGGCAGAAACGGCCCACACGAAGGTCCGTCGGGACAGGTCCACCAGGGGCGCACGCATGGCCAACCGGGCTCTGCGGGCGCGGCGCCGGTCCTGCGGCGGATACCGGGACAAGTTCACACTCTCCATGGTCAGAGAGCGCACCAGGTAGGAGCGCATGTGGCTGAGCTGCTCGAAGGACTGACGACCGTGGTACTGACCCATCCCACTGTGGCCTAAGGAGAGAGACCAGGTCAGGGTCTACAGCCTCAGTCCTGGGTCTACGCCCTCAGTCCTGGGTCTACAGCCTCAGTCCTGGGTCAACAGCCTCAGTCCTGGGTCTACAGCCGTAGTCCTGGGTCTACAGCCTCAGTCCTGGGTCTACAGCCTCAGCCATGGGTCTACAGCCTCAGTCCTGGGTCTACAGTCTCAGTCCTGGGTCTACAGCCTCAGTCCTGGGTCTACAGCCTCAGTCCTGGGTCTACAGCCTGAGTCATGGGTCTACAGCCTCAGTCCTGGGTCTCACCGACTCCTCCAAAGGGCAGTGAGCTCAGAGAGTAGTGCATCAGGACGTCGTTCACCAGGACTCCTCCGCTGCTCGTCTGCTCCAACATCTTCTCTGTGAGCTGAGGAAGATACCAGAGATCAGAGAGAGACTGGAGAGACGGGTCTCTTTCTTACACAAAGGATAAAATATTTTCTATTAAGACAAAGACAGAAGGTTAAATAAATCAGCTTGTTTTAGTTTACTTTAGTTTCAGACCATCATTCAAATGGCTTCTGGCTGAGACAGTAATATCGGTTTAAAGTTCAGATTGAAACACGACAGAATCAGTGCAAAAGAGATTTGTTTCATCTAATCATGTGAAACTTCACTTTTAATTTTTATTAAAAATCTAGGACTTGAGAAAAGTCTCACAGTCGGGTCGGTGCAGAAGATGTAGAGAGCCAGGGGTTTCTCTCTCTCATTGATGAAGCGGATAGCGTCGTCCACGTCGCTCACGGCCACCAGGGGGAGCACCGGCCCAAAGATCTCCTCCTTCATGAGTCTGGACTGAGGCGGGACGTCCCGCAGAACTGTGGGAGCTGAGGAGAAAAGCACAGGCACCAGAATGATACCAGGACTAGAGGAAAGAGAGAGAAGGCAGGGGAGAGAGAGGGCGGAGCAAGAGAGAGAGGGGAAGGGAGAGGAGTCGGTAGAGATCCTGCAAGTGCAGCTCTCTTATGTTGTTAAGAGACAATAAAGAATATAATGCAATGTAATCTGTCACCAATGTATCTCTGGGCGGCGTCGCTCTGGCCCCCGATCACCGGCGTGTACCCCTCCATCAGAGACATGATCCTCTGGAAGTGTCTCTGGCTGATGATCCGACCATAGTCTGGAGAACTCTTTGGATCTGCTCCATAAAACTCCTGCAGTACCACACACGTCAGACTGATATAAGGAGGGGGGGGGGGGGGGAGAAGGGGAGGTGCAGATGTCACCTGCATCGTGAGTCTGATGCAGTCGATCAGCTGGTTCTGGATACTGGGGTCACACAGGACGTAGTCTGGAGCGATGCAGGTCTGACCACAGTTCACAAACTTCCCCCACGTGATTCTCCTGAGACACAGGAGTCAGAGACTTAGAGCTGAGGACTTTAAAGATACAATTAGTCCTGGTCTAGCCTCAGTCCTGGACCTGCAGCTACAGCCTCAGTCTTGGGTCTATAGCCTCAGTCCTGGGTCTACAGCCTCAGTCCTGAGTCTACAGCCTCAGTCCTGAGTCTACAGCCTCAGTCCTAGGTCTACAGCCTCAGTCCTGGGTCTACAGCCTCAGTCCTGGGTCTACAGCCTCAGTCCTGGGTCTACAGCCTCAGTCCTGAGTCTACAGCCTCAGTCCTCACCGTGCTGCCACCCTGAGGTTGCAGTCGTGGTGGACGTAGCAGGGGCTCTTGCCCCCCAGCTCCAGGGTGACGGGGGTGAGGTGAGCTGCTGCCGCCTCCATCACCAGTTGTCCCACAGAGCTGCTGCCCGTGTAGAAGATGTGGTCCCAACGCAGTCTCAGCAAGTCCTGGGTCTCAGACACTCCTCCACACACCACAGGGTACAGCTCCTGGAGAAGGGAGAGAGGGGAGAGGGGTTAGGAGAGGAGAGAGAAAGGGGTAGGAAGGAACGGAGAGAGGTGGGGGCAGAAGGATGAGTAAGTTCTAGGTCTCAGAGACTCTCCGGGGGCCTGGAGAGGAGAGAGACAGGAGGTGAGAGGAGAAGAGGGGTGAGGAAGGACTGAAGCTGGGCTAAAGCAGAGAATTTGATCGACCAGAGAGACTAGAGAGACACCAGAGAGAGAGAGACCAGTGAGAGACCAGAGACAAACCAGAGCGAGAGAGAGAGAGACACCAGAGAGAGAGACCAGAGCGAGAGATAGAGAGACCAGAGAGGAAAGTGAGGGGTGTGTAAACTTATGGTCCTCTGTGAGTGAGGTCAGACCTTGTCCAGGTATCGAGGCAGAAGAGCTCTGAGCAGCAGAGAAGAACACTCACTGAGCTCTGAGGGCTTCACCACCGCCGCGTTCCCTGCACAGAAAAGACCTGCTTTAGACCTGCTTTAGTCTTGCTTTAGTCCGGCTCTATTCCTGCTTTAGTCCTGCTTTAGTCCTGCTTTAGTCCTGCTTTAGTCCTGCTTTAGTCCTGCTTTAGTCCTGCTTTAGTCCTGCTTTAGTCTTGCTTTAGTCTTGCTTTTGTCTGGCTGTAGTCCTGCTTTAGTCCTGCTTTAGACCTGCTTTAGTCCAGCTCTAGTCCAGCTCTAGTCCTGCTGTAGTCCTGCTTTAGACCTCAGACTGACCTGCAGCGATGGCCCCCACCAGAGGCCCCAGGGTGAGGGCCCAGGGGTAGTTCCAGGCCCCAATGATGAGGACCAGACCCAGAGGCTGAGGCCGGACGTAGACCTGGTCTCTGAGCGTCAGGACGGAGCGTTCCACAGAGCGAGGAGCCGCCCACACACTCAGCTTCTCGATGGACAGACGGACCTCGTTCTCCAGACCTGTGAGCTCCAGGAGGGCGGTGTCGAACTGGCTCTGAGGACAGAGGAGGACCAGGGTCAGGCCTGCTCCTGGTCTCGACCCCAGTCTTGTGGTCCAGTTCCTGATCCCAGTCTCATTCTCTGTCTTGGTCCTAGTCCTGGTCAGGGTCTCTGTCCTGGGTTCACCTGGTCCCAGTCCTGATCATGGCCCAGATCCTTCCTCGATCCAACTCTCATGTCCTAGTCCTGGAATTGGTCATGATCCTGGTCCTGTTCTCCGCCCTGGTCCCAATCCCAGTCCTGGCCCCAGTACACTGACAGTCTCTCTCTGGTCTTGTCCCAGTCTCGTCCTGGTCCTTACCCGGTTCAGGTCCTGCTTCAGCGCGGTGCAGATGTCAGTCTCTCTCTCTGTGATCATCTTGAGCAGAGCGTGTAGTTGCTGAAGTCTAAACTCTAGGGGGCGCGTTCTCCCACTGAGGAAGGCCTGACGAGCGCGAGTGGCGGCCTGTCGCTCCACACTCCCACCTGGGAGCCACAAGACCTGGGTTAGACTTGCTTTAGACCTGTGTTAGTCCTGGTTTAGACCTGCTTTAGACCAGCGTTAGTCCTGGTTTAGACCTGGTTTAGTCTTGGTTTATACGTGCTTTAGACCTGGTTAGTCCTAGCTTATACCTGTTTGGTCCTGCTTTAGTCCTGCTTTAGATCAATAGGCTGAGCCACTGTAGAACTCACAGATCTGAGTTCTATAGTTTCTTATCAAACTGAAGCACATTCATCATCATGTCCAACAATGCACTGCGCTACAGTGACAGTCTTCAGCTGAACTTCCGTCACATATAAATCTTTCCGCGTGTTTGTATCTGTTAAACCAAGATGAAAGTGGCGGTGTACCTGGAGACATGGTGGAGCACACTGCTAAATACACCATTCACAAGCTCTGCGGATCCCAGCACCGCGCGTAAAGACGTCTGTGCTGCAAACGGAGAGAGACCAGTGCGTAAAAGGCCCCCTCTCCAAAACAGACTGTCTGCTCTGTGCGTAAAGGATCCCTCTCCCCAAACAGCGGGTCAGGTCTGTGCGCCAAGAGAGTTAATTCTCCAAACAGGACGTGCGTAAAAAGTTCTTCTCTCCAAGCAGGCTGAGGGCCGTGCGTAAAAAGCCCGTCTCTCTCTGGTCTCCCTCTCCCCCTCGCTGGTGTTTCTATCTCTGGTCCGTGCGTAAAAAGCCAGTCTCTCTCTTTGGTCTCTCACTCTGGTCGCCCTCTCTCTCCTCTTCGCTGGTGTTTCTCCCTCTGTTCCGTGCGTAAATGTCCAGTCCAAACAGTCTGTACAATTTCCAGAACCCTGCGTGTGTATCCTTTGTGCGCTCTGCTCCTGTGTGTGAGCCTTTGTCCCGTGTTAACCAGACAGTAGCAGATCCTGGATCAGATTACCACCCACTGTCCAGTGTGCCCACTCACTGTGACCGAGATAAGGGGCTGATCTTCGGGATGACCCGCGACGAGCCCCCGGGTGAAGGAGCAGGCTTCAAGGAGAACTTTTCTGATCCATTAATATCACGTTTGTCCAACCACAAGGTATAGTCCTCAACCAGAGAGAGACTAGAGAGAGACCAGAGCGAGACCAGAGAAAGGCTATAGAGAGAGACCAGGAGAGAAAGACACGGAGATGGACCAGAGAGAGAGACCAGAGAAGATCAGAGAGACCAGAGAGAAACCTGAGAGACAGAGATGGTCCAGGGAGAGAGAGAGAAAGACCAGAGAGTA